>JAVCKV010566568.1:0-13003 GCA_032274145.1 Herpochondria borealis | reverse complement strand
ATCTTTTTCTTGAAATGATATCCATCGAGTTCTGGTACCTCGGTAAAATATTCATGCGCATCGAAAATCAATTTACATTTAGTAAGCATCTTCATCATCGTCCCAGCCAACAATGTATCTAAATCTACAGAATATACGATACTAAAATCAGAGCTCCACATCCAGATCAAAAGCCTAATGTTGTATTCTAAATAGAAAAGTGGCCCAGTAGAAAAAAAACACTTGATTCTATGCTGCGTATAGATTTGGTGACCCAGCCGCCCAGAAGTTAATAATTTTCGACCTACTAAGGTTACATCAAATCCATCCGTGGATAGCGTCTCGGCTATTCTGTGCATACGTTGATCCTGATGGAGATCATTGCTTACTGTAATGGCTATCTTAGTTGACATCGTTACTATTTGTGTATATAGATACCAACTCATTATTGTCTATCTTAATAGATTGCTCACTTACTAACTCCTTGACAATCGCCCTTACTTTTCCACGTTTTTCAAATTCGTATCGATGCACGTATTCCTGTAATAAGATAGGCCCACCATCTAGCTCTTTGTAAAGATGCGTTTTTAGAAGACCTTTTTCATTCATAGTAAAATGGTCATTTTTTTGCTTCGCACAGATATCGCATCTACCGCAAGCTGATGATTGCTCCCCAAAATAGTCTAGAATGACTTGCTGTCTACAATTTGCAGATGTTGCATAAGTTTGAATAGCCATCATTTTATCGTGCGCATTTTTTGCTCTTTCCTTATATCTGACTTCATCGATTGCAAAAGAGTTAGCCGCTGGTCGATCCATAATAAAAGTAAGCCTTGGCAACTCCGAGGATGGGTCGTATGCCAAAATTGACTCCTTTTCCATGATTTTTAGTTGTTGGACTAACCTATCTACCTTTACTCCTAATTCATTAGCTACAGCACCTTCATCAATCCTTACAAAATCCGTAAAAACACCTTCGTACTTCCTAACAAAATGCAATATCATTCTGCCTTTGAGGTCTTTATTTCGGGTAGACAAGGTGATGTTATTCTTACTGGTTGTAAACACGAGCATGGATGGTTTTTTCATAGCTGTATTCATAAACAACCATCCTTCTTTTTCCAAAATTGCCAAACAGCTGTATACCCTAGCAATGCTATATCTGTACTTAGTGCAAAACTCTTCTAAGCTCAAATCAAATGATTCTCCAGCGCCACTCCCATAGCCAATCTTTAAGTGTGAGCACAATCTTCGATAGACTTCTTCCAAGAATGCTAACTTCGGAAAGCTAGTTTGATGATACTGTTGTAGCTTAGTAATATCTCCATAATTTATGATGGTATGCGCTGTCGCTGGCAGACCATCTCTACCTGCCCTACCCGCTTCTTGGTAGTATTCTTCTATACTCGGCGGAATATCGCAATGGATGACAAACCTTACATCCGGTTTATCAACACCCATACCAAAGGCATTAGTACAAACAATAACTTGTACTTTGTTAGCTATCCAATCTTGTTGTACTCTCATTCGAGTCTTCATATTCAAGCCACCATGATAGTACTCCGCAGATGTCCCCTTTTGATTAAGATATGACGCCAGTTGTTCCACCTTCTTTCTACTTCTCATATAGATAATACCACTCCCGCTGACTCCCGAAAGGTAGCTCAGTAATCTATCCATTTTTTCTTCACTAATGGTGACACCAAACGCTAAATTCTCTCGTTCAAAAGTAGCCTTATATATATTTGGATCTTGTAGTTCTAATTTAGCTACGATATCATCTACCACCTTGCTTGTTGCTGTAGCTGTCACTGCCAACACAGGAACTTTGGGGTGCCATTGTCTTAGTAAGTGAATATCATGATATGCAGGACGAAAATCATGTCCCCATTGCGATATACAATGTGATTCATCTACTGCGATAAGGCTAATTTTGGTCTTCTTAAATCGTTCAATAAAGGTTATATTCTGAAGCCGCTCAGGTGACACATACAAGATTTTGAGAGGACCATTCATAAAGTTGTCAAGAGTGAGATCAACATCATGCCTGCTCATGCCTGAGAATATTGCTTTTGCAAAGATTCCCTTTTTTGTGAGCGATTCTACCTGATCTTGCATCAAAGCTATGAGAGGAGATATTACCAAAGTTTTACCTGGCAACACCATTGCTGGCACTTGATAACATACGGACTTGCCCGCACCAGTATGTAATAATGCCACTGAGTCTACCCCATTGAGCACTGAATCAATGACATCTGATTGTAATGACCGAAATTGATCATATCCCCAATACGTTTGCAATACTTGTAGAGGTGTAGGCATGTATCTCTTTTCTGGTATCTTAACACATGTGTGCTATACACTTACGAAAGTAATCTAACTAATCAAGATATTAGAATTTTGGACACTGAATCCCTCTTCTACCATAACCAGAACTATTAATCTTAAATGACAATGTTACCATCATCGTGATATAATAATCTGTCACATCCGCTCCTCCACGTTTAGCTCCTGTCGGAAGTATCACTGGTTCTGCTTGTCCAAGAAACTCACCTTGTCGATTCCCTAATTGGGCAGCAAGTGGACCATTTCCACTAGCCAACACATCATACGTCACATAATCAGTGGAAACATCATCTATATAGTCAGTGAATGTTTTTCTAGCTATCAAGTCCACATTTAGATTCATAGTTTCATTCAGCATAAGTTGAATACCACCTCCAAATGGAATTGCCAATTCAACTTTCTTATACCTCTCTGCAAATCCATCCATTCCCTGTCCTTCGGTACCTAGTGGCTGTAACTCTATCTTGTCACCTTGATAAATCGTGGTAGGGTTAAAATAAAAAGCTCCTATACCTGCAGTAAGATAAGGAGAGATTTTACCAGGTTCCATGAAAAAATTTAAGATATGTAGGTCACCCAAAATGGATAGCTCAATCAATTTGGAATCAAAACTGAGATTGCGTAGAAGTTGCCAATCTGCACTAGATTTACCGTCATCTCCAGAAAGGCTACCATAAAGTAAATTACCTCGCAGGTCAAGAGTATTAGAAAAATTGTATTTAAGATTAGCCTGAACAGCTAAGTTTGTAGCCGCTAAGTTTGTAGCTATTTCAGGAGAATTTAAGTCTCCCCAATACACAGCCGCTCCAATCCCAACACCATACTCCATCCTTTGACCAGAACAGACTACCAAAAACATCATGAGTATGTTAAGAGAAACTACTTTTTTTATATCAATACCAAACATCTTAGAAATATTATTTTAACAATAAAACCAACTCGAAGTACTATCATAATGCTATCTATCCTCATAGTCACCCAAATGCGTCCCACATAAGTAAGTAAACCATAAGTCGCTTGATAGCACAAGTACTAGTAATCCATTAAATAGTTCTCAGTGATTTTCCTTTGGGGAAAGAAATTGATGGGATAATATAAATACGAAGATAAGACGTATTTATTACATCACAAATATATGATATTTATCGGAATGTATTACTTACCTGCAAAATTAATGATGTCATACACATTACGGATAGCCACTTCAAAAAATTCTACAAACACAACATGATTCTAATCTAATATTCATTACTTTCGTGCTATGCAGTAGTTTGAGTTGCTATTTAAGCTTGTAAATCGGAGTCAAATTTTTAGATGATCTTATCTAACTTTAAACTCTTCAAGTACTAAATCATTTATTTTAAAGAGATTATTTTAACAAAAACATATTTATGAAATTATTATTAAACGTATTTATTCTCCTATTATCATGTCAGGCTGCACAGTCGCAAGAAGATTTAAAAGACTGGTTTCACAAGGACCCTTCGGAAGGCTATATGGGAGTCAGTACAGCAAAAGCATATAAGGCATTAGAAGGAAAAGAGAGTTCTACAGTTATCGTAGCTATCATCGATTCTGGAGTAGATATCGAACATGAAGATCTACAAGGTAATGTCTGGGTTAATCCGGGAGAAATCCCTGGAAATGGCATTGATGATGATAATAATGGTTATATCGATGATGTAAATGGGTGGAATTTCATAGGAGGTCCTAATGGAAAAAATGTAGATGCTGACACCTATGAAGTAACAAGATTATACGGAAAATACAAATACAAATTTGAAAAGGCTAACCCTGCCCTTCTTACAAAATCTGACAAAAAGAAATACGAGCAGTTTCTAGTTTGGCAGAAGGAGGTAGAAGGTCAAAGGTCAAAAGCTGAGAAAGCACTTGAGGAAGTAGCTGGTATCGAAACCACAGTAATGTCTGCAGTTGATGCAATAGAGATTGTACTACAAGCGGACAGCATGGACTTTACCCTTCAGAACATTACAAACATTGAAAGTGAAGACCAATTTGTTGTGATTGGAAAAAATATAGCCGGTGATTTCATGACAGATGGCAGTATCACGTCGGCAGATGGACTAAGAGCTGCACTGAATACCGCTCTAGCGTCCGACAAGAAACGCCAACAAGACAAACTAGACTATGCGTACAATCCTGATTTCGATCCAAGAAAAACGATTGTCATGGATAACTATGCAAATAGTGAAGAAGCAATCTACGGAAACAGTGATGTCGAAGGTCCGGATGCATTACATGGTACTCATGTAGCGGGGATCGTTGGTGCCATGAGGAATAATGACATAGGTATGGACGGTGTGGCAAACAATGTAAAAATCATGTCTGTAAGAACGGTTCCAAATGGAGATGAAAGAGATAAAGATGTTGCTAATGCGATACGATATGCTGTAGATAATGGCGCGCAAATAATCAACATGAGTTTTGGAAAGGGATACAGTTGGGATAAAAAAGTAGTTGATGACGCTGTAAAGTACGCTACTAAAAAAGATGTGTTATTGGTACATGCCGCTGGTAATTCCGCTCAAGATAATGATGTGACTGGTAACTTTCCTGTTAATAACTACGATAAAGCATGTGGTATGTTATGGTGGAAAAAGAAGCAATCAAAGAATTGGATTGAAGTGGGTGCGCTATCATACAAAAATGGAGAAGATGCTGTAGCGACGTTCTCTAATTATGGGCAAGACAACGTAGATATATTTGCTCCTGGAGTAAAAATATATGCTACGTTGCCTGATGACAATTATCGGTACTTACAGGGGACTTCAATGGCAGCGCCAGTCGTAGCTGGAGTAGCAGCAGTACTAAGGTCTTATTTCCCCGCTCTGAAGGCTTCTCAAATCAAAGAGATTATCATGGCTAGTGCAACACCGATCAATGCACAGGTCAAAAAACCAGGTGATAAATCTGGCGATCTTGTTGAGTTCAAGACATTGAGTGTTCAAGGAGGTACAATCAATCTTTATAATGCCGTACAAATGGCTAAACAAACTAAAGGAAAAAAGAAAATAAGCAAGAAGAAAAGTAACGCATAAGGAATTCTTTCCAAAATATTAAAGCAATAAGCCGCTAACTTTTCTTTTGAAAAGTATAGCGGCTTATTGCTTTAATACCATTTATGTTCATAGTCATCACTAATCCTCAAAATTGTCCGAGATACTATCTTATACCAATTTTGATTTCACGGCGCTGTATAAATAATCTACATTATTTTCCGCTTAGGTAATACAGAAAATTGGGGCTAGCATTAGCTACGGCACGCATATAATTTCGAAATATAAGTTGAGAAGAAGCAGATTATATGCGGCATTGTAGGGTTTTTGGTATTAATTCCATCGAGATATTAGCAAGACTCAACAATAGCTAGCTATTAGTACGCTTTTAGTCCTGTTGTATTTTGCGGGTCGCAATGCTGACTCGAACTCATAGACGGCAAATGTAAATAACACACATCACAAGCATCACACTAATTCATCACGCACTTGCTTTTCATATATCTTCTTTAGGCTTAAGTTTGCATCATTGATATTCAAAAATGCGTCAGGATTAGATCGATAAGGCTCCTCCAGATAGTATACCTGTTTATATGTATATTCATTGTCCATCTTCAACATTACTTTAACTATCTTTTGATTCTTAAAGTACTTCATTTCTCGCTTGATTACTTTGATAGGCAACCCCGTCACTAAACATAATTCCGTCAATGAAACCTTAAATTCATAGTGCTTAAAAATAAGTAGCAAATCTTCTATCGTCATGAACGGCTCAGTAGATAACGCAAGATCATAGCTTTTTGTAATTGGAGCTGCTAATGTATAGCTTGCCTTTGTCATCATACTGTTGTATAGAATATTAAGTAATCCATTATTATGCAACATCCCTAGCCTCAGTCTCGCTTCATTTTTCGTAAAATTTAGTTTTCTTGTTAGATCATCCGCATTCACTACCTTATCTGGTGTAGAATTAATAAATAGTAAAATTTCTTTATCACTGGCCTTAGTGTACGATCTATCAACCGTATTATTATACGATTTCATTATCAAATAGATAAGCAATATAATACCTACTGCTATACCAACTAAAATTGAAATCACTATGACTTTTGCAACAACTAATACCATTGATAACAACTATTTCTAAATTAGAAAAAATCTACTCAAAGAATCAAGAGAGAAACCAAATATCACAATGATACAATCAAATTAATTAAACAAAGTAAATCAAACTAAAATTTGGATCTATCCAGAATTACTATTGATCGAAATGGATGACAAAAACATCTACCTCCCAATCCCATATTCGCAGAAAATTTGATAAAAAAAGACAAAAATCATCTATAACATAAAATTACGATTTACCGTTCACACTCTCAAACCGACCGTTCATCCTGAATTGGCTAAAAAAGTCGCATTTTAGCATTTGAGGGCCACTATTTTTGTCAAATAACTTGCAAAAACAGAATTATTTTGCATAAGTTGTGACTAATAAAACCCCTTTAAAATGACCACACTAGATAAAACCCCTTTAGTAGAGGCCAACTATTACTATCGAAACGATGGTGAAATAATAGCCGCACAGATACCTGATTTATTACTAAAATGTAATAACATTTTTAAGCCGATATGTTCCAGAGACGTTCTATTTTTTACGAAAAATAGCCATGGCTCGCGGGTATATTGCACGAACAATATTAGCTTCGATCTTGATATTTCTATCATAGAGCTTTCATTAAAGTTATCTCATTTTAGAATATTCAAGCATATCAAGAAAAACCTAATTGTCAATTTGAATCAGGTTTCCTCTTACAGGCAAAATGGCCAAAAGTATATCTTCCTCAAAAATGGAGAAGAAATATTACTTGACAGCTATCCGCTGAGCGAGCTACTTGAGTCTATGTACGCAGCGTAATAATATACCCATGCACACAAAACAATCACAATAACATTGTGTGTAGCATTATACAAAAAACCAAACCAATGAAAAAGTATCCTGCAATTTGCTTAGCGCAAGGACATGACTATATGTTCGTGTATCCAGCTGAGATTACTCATGCGATAGTAGATAAGAACTCCGTAAAAGTATTTCTACACAACAACAAATGCATAAGTGTAGCTAAGAATCTTAAAGACCTTGAAGAATTACTCCCACATGATATATTTATCCGCGCTCATCATTCAGCAATCATCAATCTGATGTATGTTGCAAAATTCAAGCAAGGTGAGGAATGTACGATCGAACTTCGTAATGGAACTATTGTGCCACTTTCAAGAAGAAAGAAAGCGGCTTTCATGTCTAAATTCACAAAGTTGTAAGAAGAAAATTGGAAATCGTTACGATTCTCAACTTTCATTTTCCCTAATAGTCTATACTCTCCCTAACTGCTTGATGGTTGGTATTAGTAAGTACTGAACAAAATTAGCTCTAGAGATACTTAGAACGTCGTTTATAAGACCTGAATTTGATTGTCAGATTTGGGAAATAGAACTAAACCTATCATATATAGAATCACTTAACTAGCAAACCCGTCACTAACATCTCGCCCCTTCACAATTTCCGTGACACACTAAATCTCGATTGCTAAACATTATTTCCGCGTGATCAGCATGCTAGAACGTATCCGTATCTCTAATGACAAAACATGAGGCTTCTAAAGCATCACCCAATAGTCATTTATCCACATTTTGTGCAATAATTAATATAATACTATTTACAATAACTACCCATCTCCAATGGATCAAACCGATTTCTTTTCAAAATTGGAGATATACTGAGAGTTAAATTATTTAGGTAATGGAACCAGTTATAAATTATTAATTACCACTTACCCTGTAATGGCAAATCGGGGCTACGTTATTCTCTATTTTACTTTAGTAAGTGCAAATAATTAGTAGGTCCCACCCCCTATTGATTGCGAGGAAGGCACAAGATTTATTAAAAACCAACTGAGAAACCTATGACCTCTTACCCTGCAATCTGCCTCAAAGTAGATCTAGAATATCAATTTGTTTTCCCAACAGAGATTGTCAGTGTACACTCTGAAGGTAGCTACTCTACCATAACACTTAAGAATGGGAAAAATCTCACACTTTCAAAAAAGCTAAAGGATATAGAAAGGCTTTTACCATCAGATATATTTATGCGTATCCATCATTCGGACATCATCAACTTGATGTACTTATCGTCATTTTTCAATGGTACTCGACCTTCAATACAACTTAGCACAGGGAAGGTAATTCAAATCTCACGCCGCAAGAAAGTCGAATTTATGGGGCGGTTCATAAAAATATAAGACACTACATATTAAATTTTACCATATATGAATTTTTTACGACCACTTAAACCACTTTTGAAATACCAGTTCGAAGGACTGATGATATTAGCACTTGAAAACACCTTGTTTAAAAACGACCTTTTGAAGCAAATCTAAGCGATTTTTATCTCCTGAGAAGTTATCTCATAGCACAACGGTGCAAACCAAAGGAAAATCTACAACTAGAGCATCTCCAAATCCAGTCCAATTTAAGCTATAAAGTTTACAATTAAACACCTTTTGACACTCTACGTGACTTACTAGAAGTACATCTTTTATTACGTAGAATTAATTAACCTTTTATTTAAAACCTTAATAATCATGGAAAGCAAACTTACCCTTTTCAAAAAATGGAAGATACATCTTAGTAAACTCCCCCCCTGTTCAAGAGCAGTTTCGCGCCCGGATCCAGCTTCTTTTTCAGAATCTACTCAATCCATTTACTCACTAATAAATTACAATGAAAATTATGAAAATTAAATATTTAATAAAAGAAATGCGAGGTGCGATAGCAATTTGCGTTTTGTCATTCTTATTTATTAGTTCTTCATATGCACAGAGTTCGTGGACGATAGTGACAGAACAATCAGGAGTGACTATTTCAAAAAGAATGATGCCTTACAATGACTCCTACAATGGAATCGATGCTGAGTATTATGAATTGAAATTTGAGAATACGACAAATAACGCAGTAATCTTAGACTGGAAATTTGATTTGTACATCGATGGAATTTGTTCTAATTGCAACTCCCTAACTGGCGAAAGCGATAGAACTCTAACTCTAGATGCACTGCAAGTCTTTATAAGCGATTGCAGTAGTCCTGCTGATAGAGCTTACGTGTTATTTAAGAAACTTCTAAATAGTTCGGCCGGTGAATTGACTGATTTCACTTTCAGTAATCTCACTATTTCAAGCTAACTAAAATTAAAACATAAACTAAAAAATTATGAAGAAACGAATATATTCCTATGGGAAAATTTTGGCTATAATGCTGATATGCGTTATAACCACAAATAAACATATCACTGCGCAGTGTTCCACGATTGTTTCATCACTTACATCGAGTTCAGATGCAAACTGTGAAGATACATATGACTTTAATGTCACTGGTCTTTTATTTGGGACAACATTTGATTTCAACTCTGGGGTTTTACCTGCAGGTTGGAATTCAAGCCCATTTAGTATTGGGGCGCCTTGTGTTACAAATATGGTAGATAATTCTCCTTATTTTTGGGCAACAAATACCAATGGAGCTGGTGAACGAGAGGTAACTACAAATCTTTTGGATGTTTCAGCAGGGGGAACGGTACAGTTTTACATGCGATATGGATCCGATGATCCTGATCCTGGGTGTGAAGAACCTGATCTAGTCAATGAAGGTGTATTCCTTCAATACCAAACAACGGGCAGTTGGGTAACTATTAATACATGGAATCCTGTCTCGTCCGCTACAGGACCATTATACAGTTGGAATCTATATACTGAAAATATTCCTGCTGCTGCTCAATCAGCTAGTACTAGATTCAGATGGTATCAACCATCGAATAGTGGGACCAATTTTGATAACTGGGGTTTAGATGTTATAGAGATTGCAGCAAACACTGGTGGTACTACGTATGATTGGGACTTTGGGGATGGCAATACTTCTACTACTCAGAATCCTGACCATACCTACACATCACCAGGGACCTATACTGTTTCTTTAGCGGTTGATAATCCTACTTGTACGGAAACGACTACAACGCAGTTAATTATTGTAGATGATACACCGCCGAACGCTATATGTATGCCCTATACGGCGCAACTAGATGTCAATGGCAATGTCACTATCTTGGCTTCAGATGTAGATAATAATAGCAATGATGCCTGTGGTACTGTTTCTTTATCAATAGATCCCAGTACATTTACATGTGCCGATATAGGTGACAACGATGTGACACTCACAGTAACAGATGAGAGCGGTAACACCGCAACCTGTATTGCAAATGTAACTGTACAAAGTGGACCACCGACGGCTCTATGTCAGGATATTACTGTTCAATTAGATGCCGCTGGTGATGCAACGATACTAGCTACCGATATAGACGGTGGTAGTAGTAGTGCTTGTGGTGGTTCTGTTACTCCATCTATTACACAAAGTACATTTACTTGCAGTGAATTAGGAGATAACGATGTCACACTCACAATAACTGACGGCGATGGTAATCAATCAACTTGCATCGCTATCGTGACAGTAGAGGATATGATAGCTCCAGATCCAGTATGTGATCTGAATGCAACGACTACGCTAGATCCGTCAGGATTCAGAACGGTGTCAGCTCAACAAATGGATTCTGGATCTGACGACAACTGTACGCAATATGGTGATTTAGTCTTTTCTTTTGATGCAGCTGGCACAAGACTAGACAGTATATTTGATTGCTCCCATGTCGGATTTGAAAATCAAGTCAGTATATGGATTACTGATGGCGAGGGAAATGTAAGTGAAGAATGCTTCGCTAGACTAGTTGTATATGACAATACAGATCCTGACTGTCAGACCCAAAATATATCTGTAAACCTAGATGCTGCAGGTAATGTATCTATTACAGCCGCTGATGTAGATAATGGTACATCTGATGCCTGTGGCATAGCTAGTTTGTCTGTATCGCCATCAGACTTTACATGTGCTAATACAGGTGCTAATACTGTAACACTAACTGCTACGGATGTGAATGATAATGTTTCCACATGTACAGCCGTAGTTACCGTAAATGACATAATCGATCCAACAGCAATCTGTCAAGATATTACAGTATCATTAGATGCAAGTGGCGTAGTGTCAATCGCGGCGGATGATGTAGATAATGGTAGTAATGATATATGTGGTATCGCATCGTTGACTCTTGACAATATGGATTTTGATTGTGACGATGTGGGTGGAAATACGGTAACACTTACAGTAGAGGATAATAATGAAAACACCTCTACATGTACTGCGACTGTAACGGTTGAAGATAATACCGATCCTACGGCAGTTTGTCAGCCAGCTACGATATATTTGGACGCTTCAGGTGTAGCTACAATTATTCCAGCTGACTTAGATGGTGGCAGTACCGACGCTTGTGGGATAGATCCACTAGGATATTCCGTCGATATTCCTTCTTTTGATTGTACATTCGCTGGTACTACGCAGACTGTAGAGCTGACAGTAACTGACGTAAATGGTAATACTTCTACTTGTGACGCTGATGTTACAATCGAAGATGAAATAGACCCTACTGCAATCTGCCAAGATATCACAGTAAGCCTTGATGCTGCAGGAAATGTTACTGTATCAGGTAGCCAGATTAACAATGGATCATCAGATAATTGTGGTACTGTAACGATTACATCTATAGATGTGAACTTTACGTGTGCAGATATCGGGGTAAATGACTACACGCTTACCATTGAAGATGCAAGTGGTAATGAAGCGACTTGCATAGGAAACGTAACAGTGCAAGATAATCTCCCGCCAACAGCAATATGCCAGGATATTACCGTAGAACTTGATTCTGATGGATTTGTAACTGTAGAATCGTCTGAAATTGATGGTGGTAGTTCAGATAATTGTGTTTCGTATACAACTCATTTTGCAGAGTGTATGGGATACATTAATGAAAATGGTTCATCTCCTGCAAATTGGGGTAATGATGGTGTAGTTTTAGGATCTTATTCTTTTACTGAAGATACACAAAGTTTTCTAGATGTTGATGTTTCTACAACTTCAGGAACCTACGCAGCTTTCGAATTATATTCAGCTCCATATAACCCTGCTGACCCATCTGCAAATACTGCTGGAGGATGGTTTATTACTGTTGATGGAAATTATAGTCTTCCGTTTAATTTTGTAGCTGGACAAACATATTATCTTGTGGCTCTATCATATAGTCCTTCTGGAACTCCTAATTGGGTTGGATCTTACAACGTAAATGGCTTATCTGAAACTTTCTTAGAGTGTTCAAATATATATAGCTGTGCAGAAGTGGGAGACAACACACTTACTTTATTAGTAGTTGATTCAAATGGAAATACAAGTGAGTGTTCTGCAACTGTGACAGTAGAAGACAATGTAGCTCCTGAATGTGTAACAACAAACATCACTGTACAGTTAGACGCTGATGGTGTTGCTTCTATAGATTCTAATGCAGTTAACGATGGTAGTTCTGATGCGTGTGGATTAGCATCTATTATATTAGACATACAGTCATTTGATTGTGCAGATGTAAACAATCCAGTTACCGTAACACAAACAGTTACAGATGCAAATGGAAATTCTTCAACTTGCACCGCAGTCGTAACCGTTGAAGATAACGTAGCAC
>JAVCKV010566557.1:0-10443 GCA_032274145.1 Herpochondria borealis | reverse complement strand
TCAATGTGAGAAGCGTACTATGAAGCATGCAGCGATAAAATCAATGAAACGGATATCTAACCATCTGTCTTGAGTGCGGTTTGTAGTATTGAAGGAAATGTGTTGAAAGTCGCACTCACCGTGCATATGATACTTCTATACTAGTATAATACCGACTGATTGCCCGAAAAACGAAGCTGTCTCTTTGTTCACGGATGAAGAGAATCCCGCGAAATTCACAGCTTGCAGGTTTGTCGTATAACGGTACTGATTGATAAAAACTAAAATCACTCCTAGAAATTGTGTGTCGAAAGTGTCATTTGGTTCACGAACGAATTGTGGGGCGTTTTTCTTGAGTGGGTTTTTCGGTAGTCCGATGGGCGTCATTTGTGTCTTCTTGTTCCCGGTCAAAAGACCCAAGTAATCCACTGTGAAGAAAGAGAAATTTAATGTGCGGCATAAAGCAAAATCACAAAACCAATAAAGCAAAGAATCATGTTGTTCGAAAGACTAGCCAACCGATTGCCAATGACAAGGTCAAAACAGTCAGCGACGGCGTCGCTTTGTGCTCTGGCTCCGCATCCTCCTCGGCGGCATCAGAGTCTGCCAAGACCAGTGTCAAGAACAACAGGAACAGCAACACCACCAAGTTCCTCAGAATCGTCACCAGTATCCAGCATACGACGACGAACACATGGCACCATGACATGGGTGCCTCACCATTTGGATATCCTAGTGAACATGGACCGTCAAAAGATGCGTCTGAGTATTCCCAAGGTTGGACGCGATATCACTCGAGCCTACATGAGATCGCTTGCGACTAACACTGCTCTTGAGGATCTGTGGATCGATGGCGAGTCTCTGGAGATTGATGTTGCGTTGACCCTCTCTTCTGCTCTGCGATCTAATCAGACCTTGCGAGTGTTAAGGTTGAGAAACTGTGTGCTTTCTGGCAACGGTGCTTCGTTCCTGTTCAGTGCTTTGAAAGAAAACGATACTCTTGAAGAACTATACCTGGAGAAGAACGAGATTGGTCTGTACGCCGCCAAGGCATTAGCTTCAATGTTGAAAGTTAACAAGAAGCTTAGAGTGCTGCACATCAACTCGAACCCCATTCGAAGTGACGGTGTTGCTGCTCTCGCCGATGCTCTTTGCCAGAACAACACTGTGCAAGAGTTGTGTCTACAGCAAGGAGACTTGGATTCCAGATCCACTGACGCGTTTGGTCGCATGTTGTTGAAAAACACCAGTATCAAAATTCTGCAGCTGGTCAACACAAAGCTTGAATCGAACGATATTGTTGTTCTATGTCGGTTCATGGAGCTCAACCAAACCCTCGAACACATTGTGATTACAGGAAGTTGGATCCAGGTGAATGCCGCAAAAGCCCTTGCGCGCTTGCTGAAGCGAACAAAGACACTAAAGAAGATGTCCCTGTGGGGTAACACAATCAAGAACGATGGAATCCTCGAGATGGTTGCTGGGATCCAAGAGAATAAGTCCCTTGAGGTTCTTCGGATCATGAAGAATCAAATATCAGACAAGGGAACGAAGGCAATCGCGTCAGCAGTTCTAAATCACCCTTCTCTCAAAGAACTCGATCTCAGCGGCAACCAAATCAGACAGCCTGGAATCAACGCATTGGTTAGCATGCTCAAAGAGAACGTCACGATTGAGACATTCGGCATCCACGGAAACCAAGTGTCATCGTCACAAAAGGAGGAGATCAAGAACTACACAAGACTCAACAAAGCCGGTCGCAGGTTGCTCCGACAAACTAATGTGCCGGCCTCTACTATTGTGGATACGCTAGCCAAGGTGTCTGATGAAACTGACCTTTGCTACTATCTCATCCGCCAGCGACCTGAAATGTTCAAAGAGCTTGTGACTGAGTAACTTATGATAATCTTCCTGTGTAAAATGATAAGTTGCCATAACAAGAATTTCCAATTACCTACCTAACTTATGCATGTCCTTAGCAAGTAGCGACCTCAACTACGATGCATGGGCTGTGACAGCCCAAAACCATACCTGGCACATGTGGTACGATGAATATGACCCCAACATTATTGACTTGTCGGAGAGTGTCCATGCCAGGTAGGCATGGTGTAGCAAATGGATGCAAGAGGAATATGACCCCACCAAGTATTGAGTTACTGTACATAGGCATTCATAGTCTGAGACGGTAGGCATGATGGTGTCGTATGATAGATCGATACCAAATATAACCAGTATGACCGGCCAACCAGATGCGTTACACTTCGATAGCCATGTACGTTCGTAGACAGACTACTGAATTGGATCTGCATGTACTTGGAAAGTGAATATAGCAAGTATGACCCCACTGATCACAAGTTTATAATGTGCATAACCACGAATACATAGACTAGTGAGTTAGACCTACTTCTTGGAGAATAGTAAGCATGGTGTAGCAGATCGATAGAAGGAATATGACCCCACCAATATTGAGTTATTGGCATTCGTACTTGAGAGTGTAGGCACAGATGGTGTACCAAGTAGTATGATAGATCGATACCAACTATGTCACAAGTATGACCCCAACAACCAGGGATAGTGTGCATAACCAGGAATGAATTGTGAGCCACGATATAGAATGGGTGGTCCCGCCAATATAGCGTTGCACTTCTTGGAGAGTCACAGTTTCTCTCTCTAGAGAGAGGCGCCCGTGATGATGTAGTAGATCGAAACTGGATGTATAGCAAAAAGTACTGTATGATGACTCCACCAACCCTGTATGATGACTCCACCAACCAAATAGTTGTAATTATCTTGACAGCATAAAACCACCACGGCGAGTGTAGCAGATTGATACAGGTGTACTGATGTGACCCCACTCGACCCCATCAGCACTGAGGCATTCGTACTCTGAGACTGTAGTCATGATAGTGTAGTACATGTAGCTCGATTTGTTACCCACCAACCACAGGTTGTACCTCGTACTTTCTACAGTGAAATAGATCTACGCCATGCTTGCAGAATGAAGATAGTAGATTATAATTGCAACCACGTCGTAGGTTCTACTGCGAAATTGGTTGGGCGTATCCGCGGATATGTTCCCGCCAAACCGAACCATGATATGCATATGGCGCCCAACAACTGGACAATCCGGATCGGATGCAAGTCTTCAGTTTTCAAAGCAGTGGTTGTTGCCGGATTATGCGCTTGCATGGAGCTAGCATGGAGCATAGTAGCTATACGACTTACATGTACAAGAACATTCTTCTTAATTCGTTGGCGAGTCCGACCTTCGTTCCCCTCTTGTGCTGCACGCATCAGCGCTGTCGTCCCCTTTTTGTTCGCTTTGTACAAGCGCGTTGGCTTTGACGAGAAGTTTTCGGCGTGCCCTGCGCACAGATAGGCACAGCGGGTTCTTCCAATCCAAGGGGGGATAAGAGCTCTGGTCGAAAGATTCGATCTACGCCTGGCTCGTAACCATCCATGTGCCAGCTCGAGCTGTACTCTCTTGTCCTTTACCTTGCTCCGTCAGCGACGTTGGCTAATTTGGGCGATCTTCGGAAGGATAAAGGAATCCCAACGCGACTGTGTTTCGTGTGATCTCCTCGCGCGAGTCACGGACCGTCAGATCCACTGCACACTGTACATTGAAGATACTGTACTGTCCTCCTGAAGTATCTTCTTGTTATTAATTTGGATTCCATTCTCAACCATGTCAACCGATCTCTCTGCTTCAGATTGGGTCAAAGGAATTTCTCTCTCTGTGCTTGCAACCATTATAGGCGGAGCATCAAAGCTTGCAATTCGAAAGTCATGGCTGATGGAAGAAGAAATGGACGAGGATGATTCTGAAGTGTATTCGCAAGTTGTTGGCGATGAGAACCATGAAATATTGTCGGATACGTCGTCACAACACCAACGAGAACAGGTGAAAACAAAACGGACAGCAAAGTGCCTGCGGCTCTCTGGGATGTTCGGCATGACATTCTTGAATCCATTCTGTGGTGTTCTTGCGATGAACTTCGCTTCGCCATCGATAACAACTCCGTTTTCTGGATTAACTCTTGTTTGGATAGTGCTCTTCTCCAAATCGCTTATTGGAGAAGAACCTTCGCGAATGCAAGTCTTTGCGGCAACTTTGATTGTAGTTGGTGAGGTTGTTGTTGCGGTCTTTGGAGATCATACGAATGATGAGGGCGTAACGCTGGCAGATCTCATTGCGTCTTACAAAGAACCGGCGTTTATCGCCTACTGCGTCGCAATGGTTCTGTGGCTCCTTCTAATGGCACACTGGATGAAGTACGCTACATCGCCGTTTCTGAAGCGATTTGCCTGGGGAGTTGCTGGAGGGTCTCTCACTGGAATGCAGAACTTTCTGAAGGATGGGCTCACGATCCTCAAAGCTGGTGAGGGCATTCCGTGGTACTTTCCAGTGGTCCTCATGGTCGCCATTCTAATTGCATTCGGAGGCCTACTTCTCTTGACAGCCTGCATGAAACGATACGATGTCACTTATTCATCGAGTATGTTTGTAGGCTCTTATGTTGTTTCAGCGAGCATCATGAGTGCAGCTCATTATGACACGTTTGGGAATTTGGAAGGGATATCCAGCTATATCCTCTATCCTGTTGGATTGCTCATCCTAGTCACGGGTGTAGGCATCCTTGTTATTGAGGCGAACGAAGAAATCGCCCCTCTGCGGACAAGCGCTGTAAGTGTTTTGAACAATCAAACGTTGCAAATGGGGCACGTAACTCTCACCTCTGTGCAGAGCGACCCGCTAATTTTCCCAGATCAAGAGGAAGCGGTGGAACCGAATCACCCAATTACGTGAGCTTTCTCCTAATGGGTCCATGTTTGGTGTTCCGTGAGACGTTGGTATGGAGTCCGCTAGTATGAGAAAAGGGTTGAATCGCTAGCACTCGGCATGCTCGCCGTGCCATGTACTACTAATGTTAATGATGATGCAAATTTAGGCATTCTCTCATTGGTGTTGCTGTCCGTGTGCGTCTAAATGCGTGGCCTCGCCTCATAAACTTGCAGAAGATATTGCGTCTGCAGAGACATACTATATAGAGCCCACCACTTGAACTCTCAAACTGATCCAATCCCCAGCACATCCTTCACTCATCGATTTCTGCTTGACACACGGAGCCTACTGGAGCTTGGAATACACAAAATTCGATGAAAGACGCCAGTCAACGCCGAGGACGTTGCCTTTTTAGTAGAAGTAGCAGCTCCAAACAGTCTTACTTATCCGCTATCCGCCAAGCACTTCGAAGAAGCAATGCAAGCCAAGCATCACTTCAGATAAAAAACAATCTGACGAAAGTGCTTTTACATATTGCTGCTCGTCGAGACAGAAGAACAACGTGCTGCTTTGCTTCAAAGCAGCGGCGAAAATAGCTCTGGAGAATTCTGCGCCTTGGTGGTACCTACCGCGGCTGCGAAACTCAAGCCAAAAATCATTTTGAATACGAAGGATTTTCAAACATCCTCCATTGATTCTTTCAGTTGCTCCTCTAGAATCTCCACCATAGAAGCCTCCTTCGCTGACTCTTTAATGGGGGTGACAGTTGCAGTAGTCTCCATCGAAGAGCGGTTCGCCTCGTTTTCTTCCTTCTCCGAGGAAGCTTGTTCTTCACTCTCTACGTGTGGCTCAGTTATCTCGTCTGTTTGTTTATCAGAGGCAATTTGGTTTGCTTCGTCAGTTGTATTTGCTTCGCTTTCGTTTGCTTCGTCTGGCTTTTCTACGAGTGGTCCAGGTGTTCCATCTGTCGGGCTATCAGGGTCAGTCTCGTTTCGATTTAGATTCTCAGATTGCGGGGGATAAGTTTGTTCACCACTGGAATCAAGTAGCGCGGGTTCAGGTGTGTCGATAGGCTCGCAAGGTTCTGGTTTCGGCGAAGATTCTGGGATCTGGATGATTCTTGGTGGGGCCTTAGGAGCATACATATACCCTGACCATGGTGTTCTCGTGTTGCTCTCTGGAGGCGTTTCATCTTCAGGATCGCCGCCCAGAGGTGCTGGTCGACGACCGCTTCTGCGAATCTTATTACCTCTGAAACAGTGACCAATGGGGTTCCAAGCGGCTTCAGTCATAAGAGTCAACCCTCGCTGTGGAAGTATTGGAAGCATCACTTTCGCAAAGGCTCGATTTTGCCAGCCGGGAATTGTTTCCAAATCACCCTGCAGCAATGCTCGTATTCCTTGATCAGCAACGTCCTCGCACGATTTGACGTAGTAAGGAATCTTCCAACATAGTGCTTGACCGGATCCACTCGTTGCTCGAAAGTTTGAATCCCCAACGGCACCAGGTAGCAGACATGTAACCCCTACTCCGTACACTTCCAACTCCTTGGCCATAGAGAGTCCAAGAACTTTTTCGAACGATTTTGTTGCAGCATAGGCTGCCACGGTTGGTCCCGCGTAGGCGACCCCAATAACCGACGAAACAATCAAAATTCGCCCCCTTCCTCGTTTCTTCATATCGTTTCCATATAGATGACTCAGTGAGGCTACAGATATTGCGTTAACTTGCAAAATATCCTGAAGACTGCCTGCATCCATGTCAACATATTCTCCCGAAGATGACAACCCTGCATTGTTGATTAAGACCTCGACTTTCAACCCTGCACCAGTTGTCGCTTCGTAAATCTGTGCAGCTGCATTTGGCTTGGACAAGTCGGCTGGCAGTACGCAGCACTTGACGCCGTAGCAGCGCTCAATATCATTCGCAAGACTAACTAGTCGGTCTTCATCCCGTGCCACCAGAATGAGTGGAATTTCCCAACGTGCAAGTTCAACTGCCAAGGCTCGCCCGATCCCTCTCGAGGCACCAGTCACAAGCGCATAACCCAACTCTTCGCCCACGTCTCCCACCACTGCTCCATCACCTCGACTTCGATTCTTGGCTTGTTCCCGTCGCTTTGTAGCCCTCTTTTTCAAACCCTGCAAGGCCACCAGTTCGTCGTAGATTTCCATACGTTTCGCTCGGTCGGCCCGTGCTATTCGGGATCTGCGCTTGGTACGCCATCTGTGGACTGTACTTCTGAGTGATTGCGGTCCAGGTGTTGAGTCATAGATATACTGTACATGCCTCCTAAGTCTGAGAGACAGCTCTACTTCTTCAGCTTTCTCCTCCTCATTGTTCGTGTCGGGTGTCACTCGTTCTGTGACAACCGGTACGTCGCCGATGACGGTCATGTCAAGCTCTAAGTCTACTTCCACGTCCTCTGGAAGAAACGGAGGGAGGAAAGCTCGAGCTACATCTCTGTACTGGTAAGGAATTGGAAGAGGTTCAAGGAGCCGTTTACGATCCAGTTCTGCATGTGCCCACGACATGACAGCTAGTCCTAGCGAAGCAAGTGCCACGTTTCGAACAAATGGGTTCACGAAAAGTGTTGGGATTCGTCGCTCACCAGTCTTTAGTGGAACCGCACAGAGTAGGACAAATGGTGGTGTCGCCGGAGGCAAATGAAACCAGAGTTCACTTCCAACTGATGAACCAAGAGGGTGAGATGATTTCTGTGATCGATGCAACGAACTCTCACACGATCATACAGTACTCACGTTGTTGAATCTGCCGAACTCCGACACGTGATCTCTGCCGCAGGTACGCCCAAAAGAGGGAGCCGGTACTAGGATAACCATCTTTCGTATTGGATGGTTTCTTTCCGATCAAATTGAATGGCCAGGGAGGCCACAGCTTGTTGCTGCTTTCTGTGTCGTCTTCGTCATCCTCCAACTCTTCCTCTTCGGCTTTCTTCTTGTTCCGCTTAGCCTTGATCAACAATAGGTCCCTGCTGGATGACAAGGAAGGGTTCATATCATCCTGCATCAGCCCTCGGTTAGAACCTATAGGTATTGCGCGCCTCTTGAGTGTCGCTGTCCGTATTTCGTTCATGTTTCCAAAGTGTACAACCCGTCTCGAGTTGCCGTGGGCTACCACCGACAAGCATGTCACCGCAACCACAAGCAGTACCGAAATCCACCTCATCGTTAACCTCGACTCAGCCCCCGCCTTTGATTTGCGAATGAATCTGGCCTTTGACTCCCTCCTGAATGATGTGATGCGATGAACACAAGAGAATAAGATACACTACTATCGGTAGTCTAGATAGAAAACCAATCTGCCAAATCCAAAATGAGTGATGTGTGTGATGTCACAATGCACAGCCAGAAACGAAATACTGTACTCCATGTGGGCGAAATTCACAAATCTATTGCACGCACGGCACCGCACGCACACATGACTGACTGACTCACGCACTCGTACAAAGTACAGACAATCCATTGAGTACATAAAATAATAACTACATAGCAACTTACTTTCTTACCACTAGAAGGAGCCTGACACGTTGGCCAGGGATGTCAACCACAGTAGAAGACCTCAATGTTGATGTCGTTGATAACGGTGAGCTACGTAATATTATGAGTTGCTAAGAGTGAGCGGACTGTAGAAGCTTGGTATCTCCAGAATCCCCGGGAGATTAACACACCCTCACCACAGGCTGCAGACCGCAGCTATGGAAAGGGTCAGAGGTGGGTTGTGAGGAGAAAACTTGGCAACACAAGCATATCAATTGTGCAAGCGCTTGCGTCAAGCAGCGTAGGAGTAATGGGAGTGTTTGCGTTGATGTCGTAGGTACTTAGGGCGCATGATTTGATGATGAGATGCGGCGTGATGTTTAGAGAAGTAGTCAGCCGTATTGTTGCTGCCAGGTCACCAGTAGATGTGAAACTGATTTTGGGTGGTGCGGTCACGTAACCAATAGAAACGCATTTCGATGGCTTTAGAGCGTTTTTGCTTAATCGTGTCGGTGGCGATGCCAGCGGCGGTGCTGTTGTCGGTTTGGAGAGTGGTAGGTGGTTGGGGATGGCCGAGTTCGTCTAAGGTGATACGGATGGGACAGGCGTGTTTGGCGTTGAAAAATAGACTGCCGAGTTCAGCTTCAGCGGCGCTGGACATGACAGCTCGCATAATAGTGCAGCAGAGCACGTCAACGCCTCCATTGAGAGGTGGGGCTGGATCGTTAGGGGCAGGGTGTGCGCTGGGGTTTCGGAGTTTGCTGCTGAGGTAATGAAATCCAGCGGCGCGTGAACGCGCTTTGTTCAAGCTGAGGTATGAGGCGTCACTATCGATCCATAGAATCATGTCGCTAGCGTAGAAACAGACGGTGGCGTCGGGATTGGAAGCGCAATAATTCAAGAGTTGTGTAAGCGATTCGAGTGTAGCGGTGGTGTCGAGTGTCTGTTGAGTGACAATGGTGCCGAGGGCAGGAAGCATGGTATAATCGATGGCGTGGGCATAATAATAGGAGAACGCCCAGCACTTCCTGGACACAGCGCGGATCGGAGGCACAGAGAACGTCTGAATCGTCGTCTGGTGGTGCATATTGGGTACGGGCGCTGTATTGCGGCTTGATCCACGTGTGGGGAGAATCCTCGCGTTTAGTGGGATATGGGTGCTGAAAACGTTGTACCGCACGTTCAATGTAAACCAGGCATTGAGATGTCACAAGTGCGTTGTCGATAGTCCCACTTGAGAATCAGACCGATATAACGTTCGCCGGCCCAATCCTCGGATACTTGGTAATGTTGCTTGAGGCATGTCATGAGATGTTTGGCGTCGGCTCGGTCGACATACTTGATGCCAAAATCGTCAACAACCAGGGTAAAAGTAATGTTGCGTGTGGCGTGCTTCCAAAGGCCAGGAGTAATGGGGACTGGGGTGTAGCCATGGGGCTTTTACGACGGATTCTGTAAGTCAGATTTGATTGAGTTGCACAGCTTGGGTCCAAAATATTCACTACTAACACGCCGTTTGAAAGTATTGCCAGTCTGTTAACTCCAACATTCCTTGATGCATCTATCTATCTATGTATAACTAGTATTCTTTCAATGGCGTATTTGGAGAATCTCCTCCAGGAAAAAAAGTGATGACTGATTCTGTAAGTCCGCTTTTGTTGAATTATGCGACATGCAACCAGATTGTTCACAGGTAACACAATGTTTGATCCTCTTCCAAACCAAAGAAATCCGATATATATGGCTACATTGATCTATCTATGTATGGTAATGTTATAGTAGTAGTAACGACCGTCAATTAACCACAGCAGGTATCGTATCATGATTTCTATCCTTGCATTCTGACTTTTTTGGGTGAGGCTCTACAGTACATACAGTCTGCATAGCTAATGTGTCTTCGTTACTGTGATGGCAAAAGTGGGCATGTCTTTCCAGTGGAAATTTTATGATGGTATACCGGCAGGAATGGTTGAATACCTTCGATATATCGAGCTACATGCTTGGGAGCCTTTGGACAGCGTCTTATGTGATGTTGTTCACAGTGTTTGTACTTATGGAATGCGAATATGTCACGTCTAAGTATTTGTATTGGTAAGGAGATGGGGGCAATATGGGTAAGTTGGTAAGGAGGTGTCAATTTGGTTGGTAAGGTTGTCTTCTGTTTTTCCGTTATGATCG
>JAVCKV010566547.1:0-10445 GCA_032274145.1 Herpochondria borealis | reverse complement strand
ATCTTATTTTACAATAATAAAAAAATCTACTTATTTGAGTCTTAACTATTACATTGATGTTTTACCTTTTTCATTTACATTATTTCTTCTTTCTTTAAATGATTAAACATTTGATTAAGCAGTACTTCTTTTAGGGTTTTCTTTTTGTATTTTTACGTTTGAATTTTTATCTGAATTAATAGAAATAATAGGAATAGAATGTTCAAAAGCATTAGGATAAAAGAATAAAAAATTATTTTGGTTAAATCTAAAGACAATTATTTTAATAGATCTTTTATTTTTGGTAATAATTATGATGATTATATATAATGCTAAATCCATTCTTGAATTTATATAAATCGATTAAAAACTAATTGAACCTCTTAATAATTTTATATAAATACTAAAATATATTAAATTATTAGAAAACCTTAATAATATACTAAAAGGTATTTTAATATCTTAACATTTGACATAAATATTTATTTATATAAATACCATTAATGTTATTGTATTTTTTTCACTTTCTTTATATTTTATTTATTATTTAAATATTGGAATTTAAGGATTCTTAATAGCTTTTAGTTCAAAAATGATAATAGAATTCATAATATTACTAATAGTAAATTACTACAAAACAATTAAGTATATATCAAATAATTTTTCATTAATCTTTGAAAATTGCAAATAAAAAATAATTCATTATTTTTAAATTTTGGCAGGATTTTATGGCGAATGGATATCTGTTGAGATATTAACTATGTATGCTGCAAAATCTCATTAAAACAATCAAGTTCTAGCTTGGTAATTCTTCTTAAATATTATCATTTATATTTATTTATATTGTTGTGGTATTTGTGGAATTTAAAGAACTCTTTGTTCTTTTTACATTGGGTAAAGAAATGAAAAAAAATTTAAAATCGTTTTAAATAAAATTATAAAATATGGATTACTAATAACAATTATTTTTGGAACTATTATTTTTACAAATTTAGATATCTTTGCTTCTATTTTCACTGTAGATCCGGTTTTGAAAGATTTAACAAAGAAATAACTAAAATTTGTGTTATTATTATCTCCAATAGATTTTATAAGTTTAGTTTATGCTACAAATTTAAGAATGATGGGAGATAATGTCTATTTTTATGTTGGCTCTTTTTACTTTCCTTTTATTTCCTTATCAGTTGGTTATTATTTTGCAATTTATAAAAAATAATATTTATCTGTATTGCCTTATATATGGATATTTGCCTCTTATACATCGGCAGCAATATTATATTTGCGTTACAATTAAGTTCAAAAGTAGTTTTTTCAAAAATTGAAAAATGAATAAAATGATGAAAACAAATTTATATTAAATTAATTATATTTAAGTGATATTATTTTTAAAGTAATTAAAAAAGCATCGATTATTCAATGAAAAAAATTAAAAAATTTAGAAACATAATTTTCCCATTTTTTTCCAAATAAAAAATATTTAAATTTCTTTTAATTCTAATACGAATACTAATTTAGACAATTTTAATTTCAAAATACAAAAAATAATACCATAATGAATTAAATTATTTCAATGAAAATTAAAAAATTATATTCATTGAATTGAATATTCTTAAAAATGAAATCATAATTATTTTAAAATCTAATTTTAATAACATACATTAATTTAATTACTTCTTACTTACTTTTTTTGTCTTTGAAACTTTAAAATTATGTACTCATGCATAATTAACTTCTATGATAGTCATCTGATCTTTAATAAATTCCAAATCTTTACTATAAGTATCAAAATTCTTCTTAGCATTCTCCAAATTTTTCTCCAACAAATCCTTCGCTTCTTAATAAGAATATTCTACCATAGTATTAGCCCCAAGCCACAAATACACCTTCCCTCCATCAAACTCCCCATAACAGTAAATCCCTTCAGTAAGAATGAACTTGGTCTGCATAACCTTATCTTACTAAATCAAATACTTAACAGTTATAAGAGTCTTTTCAATTTAAGGAATTTTATATGACATTGACTATTAAAATTTCATAAACTATTGCTCAGTGAATTTGAATTTCTACTAAGCTTCTCTTAAAGCCTTAATGACTTCATCAATTCCATGCTCTTCGCAAATATCTTCGACGCTTTCAAAAAAAACAGCCTAAGGCAAAGTGTTTCCTTCCTCCTTCGATTTCCTGATAATAGTTACTGGCATTATAAATTAATTTTTTTCTAGATTAATTTTTATAAATGAAGAAATTATCTCTTAAAGAAAGGATTGCTTTAAAAAAATAGAAAAAACTAGAAGAACAACAAAAAAAAGCATAAGAAATCAAAGAAGATAAACATATGTAAAAAGAAGAAGACCCAGCAATTACCAATGAAGAATTCGAATAATAAAAAAAAGAATTCGAGAGTATCATCTGGTCCACTTACAATACTTACCTCTCCAGATTCAATGAAAACAAAGAGAATTTGGAATACTATAAAACAATTGACAAAAGCAAGTTGACTTCCGACGACAAGCACGACCTCATGTACTACACTGCTTTACAAGAAGCTTTCGGAAATATTCCTGTCGATCGATGGAATGTTTTTATGGAAATTTTTGGAGAAGATGAGTTGAAGGAAATTGCAGAAAATAATAAATTAATCAGTAAGTACATGATAATGCAAGATGTGTAAAAGAAGGTTGCTAATAAAAGACTATTCTCCTATAGTTCTTGGGAAACAGAATATGAATAAACTTGTGAATTAATAGACAAAACTTTGGGATTCACAAATGACAATGAAGCTCATTAGCTTGCTGATATTCTTAATACCAAAATAGAGAAGGCAAAGAAGGTAGTTATTGAAGTTGATGATACTATTAGATTCAAGGCTATTGTTTGGACTCCTGAATAAATTATCGACCCTAGTACTTTGTTAAAATAAAAGGGATTGAAAGTTTTCGATAGTAGTAAACAACCTTTGATTACCATTTTTATTGGTCATGTTGATTCTGGTAAATCAACAATTTCTGGATAAATACTTTATTTGTCAGGAAAGGTCAATGAATTGGAAATTAAGAAATTGAAAGAAGAAGCAGAGAAGTTGGGAAGACAAGGGTGGTGGGCTGCTTATATCATGGATATTAATAAAGAAGAGAGGGATAAAGGAAAGACAGTTGAGATGGGAAGGGCGAATTTCGAAACTGACAAAAAAAGATTTACTATTTTAGATTGTCCTGGACATAAAAATTATGTCAACAACATGATTTCAGGGGCTGCTCAAGCTGACGTTGCCTGCCTTGTAGTTTCTGCAAGGACTGGGGAATTCGAATCCGGATTTGAAAAAACAGGGCAAACAAGAGAACATGCTTTGTTAGCAAGATCTTTGGGTGCTTCCATGATTGTTGTGATTATTAACAAAATGGATAAGTGCGAATGGTCAAAAGAAAGATACGATTACATTAAAAAGAATTTATTAGAATTTTTATTGAAATCCTGCGGTTTCGAAAAAGATAAAATTTTCTGGACTGCAATAGAAGGACTCACAGGCAAGAACATATAAGAACCTGTTAATGTTGATTGGTATGAAGGTAAGACTTTATTCCAAACATTGGACTAACTTCCAAAAATAAAGAGATCAACAAACAATATGATAAGAATTCCTGTTTTATCAAAGATAAGTCTATCAGGAGATTTGGAAATATTTGGTAAGGTAGAGAGTGGAGTAGTTGTTCCTGGTATGGAAGTGACTATTTTGCCAACATAAGAGAAAATGACCATTGCCAAGATTCAGAATGATGAAGATGAGAACATGGCTTATGCTGGGCCAGGGGAGAGTGTCAAGTTGGTAGTCAAAGGATTCGATACAGACAAAATTAAGAGAGGGTATGTGATTTGCGGGTCTTAGTTTTGGGCTAATGAATGTCAAGAGTTGATTGGAGAAGTGAATTTGTTGGATCTTCCTGATGAGTCATTGATCTCTTCTGGGTATTAGTTCATCATTCATATCCATACTGTCATGGAAGTAGCTGAGGTTGTTTCTATTCTTACCAAGACTGTTATTGAAAATGGAGAAAGCAAACTTGTAAGGAAACCTAAATATCTCAGATCTCAAGAAAAGGCTACTATTGTTATCAGAACATAAAGACCTATTTGTTTGGAAAAGTATAAGGATTTTGCTGAATTGGGTAAATTTGCAATGAGATTTGAAACTCTTACTATCGGAACTGGAAGAGTCACTAAGTTCAAGCCTATTAATAAAGAATTGCTTACTAATAATTTCTATTTCAAAAATTAATTAATTTAAATTTGATTTATTTTTATTTTAAAAGATTTTCCTGATTTCGTTGTGGCAATGAAAAAGTTATTTATTGCTTGGATATTTATTATTTCTGATTCTAAAGACTGGTCGATGAAAGATTGAAAAGAAAAGGACTGTAATTTGGAAGGAGAAAATATTATTTAGTTATTTTTTTTGAATTTAATATTTTTTGTTGAAAAACAAGAAAATTTAGATTTTTCAATTTAATAAAGTGTACTGTCTTTCCAAATTGTCTATATAATATCTCTTCCATCACCATCCCCTCCCAAGTAATTCAATTGATTTTTATTATTTATTGAATAAATATGAGAAGAATTTCTATTATCTGACATTGCTATTATCTTTTAATCTTTTGTGCTATTTTATTTATCTATATTAAGGTATGTTATTTTACTGTCAAATGTTAATTTTTAGATTTTTTATGTTTTTTGATTAAAAATTAATAATTATCTTTATTATCCAAAAAATAAATAATCTTCATCGAATTCATAAGAAAATAATTTATAATTCAAATCAATAATTGTATTTTCTGATTTATTTATTAATAGTATTTAGAATTTATCTGTTTCGTTATAGTAAATATATTAATCATTTATTATTTTTAATAATTTAATTGTCTTGTAATCTATATTGTCTATTTATTATAAATGATGTATTATTTCAAATTGATGGTTTATTCCATTTTTGTTTTATTATATTTTTAATATTTTAATTTTATTTTTTTAACTCATTTTCGAAATTAGATAAATATCCAAACCATATTCTGTTTTTACAATAAATTCATTAAAAGGATAGTACTCTTTATATTTAACATCACAAAATAAGAATTATTTATCAACTATTTTCTTAGTATTCCTTATTAATTATTTTTATTTGATAGTTTTATTATTAATGATAATAAAGTTATTATTTTTTTACATTTAAATCTATCCATAACTAAAATACAACAATTCATTTTAAAATATCAAAAAAGACTTCACCCTTCCTTTCTTTTTTAATATTAAATATTACTATTAAACTTCTAATTTATCATAATTCCCATTTAACTATATCTCTTTATCTTAACAAGACAATACCGAATCCCCTAATATAAATCTTTAATCTTTAATTATCTAGAAATCTCTTATATCTCCCTCATACTCACAAACTTTTTCTACACTACCAAAATCCTTTCCAACTTCCAATTTATATAAGACACATTTATCATACAATACAAAATAAAAATAATTTCCAAATTTTTTTATTATTTTAAATTATAAATTTTTCATCACAAAATTATTTTACAAACAGACAACTTAATTATCTATCAAAGCAATGATATATAATTCCTTATCAAAACTAACATCGTAAATAAAATCAATACTTTTACATTATAAAATTATTTCCTTATCCTAATAAATACAATTATTACTTACCACAAACAATTTACCATCAATAAAAAATATATCAACCAAATCTTTCTTCTTTATTTTATACACAACTTCTTTTTTTTAATTAAAATAACAAATTTTCAACTTCCTCCCAAACCTAAACAATACAATATTCTCATCCTAATCCAAATTCCTAACCACTCCCCACTCCTTCTTCAAATTCTTAACAGTACCCAACTCTTTCTCGATTCGATTTTCCCAAACAAGAGAACTTTAATTTTCCAAAAAGCTCATTTTAAAAATCTCACAAAGAGATTTCTTCTTCTCCTTGAATTTCTTTACTAAATTAATATTCATTATTAAATAAATGTTAAATAAAAATAATCACCTGTAAGATTTTTGTTTTTTTGCTCTGGCACCTCTTCCTCCACAATGCTTAGGCTCAGTTCTTCTCATGTCAGCTACCAATAATGATCTGTCGAATTGTAAAAGAATCTCCTTGATTCTTCTCTTGCTTTGTTCATCCACGAATTTTTGGTGATAAGCAATGAGAGCTTTGCAAAGAGCGAGTCTGATAGCGTAGATCTGGGCAATATAACCTCCTCCTTTGACCTTGATTCTAATATTGAATTCGGAGAATTCCTTCTGACCTAACAAAAGAATAGGCTCCATTACCTTTATTCTCATTTGTCTTGGTTCGACCAAATCAATTGGTTTTCCATTGATCCTAAGTACTCCACTGCCTGCTCTCAATAAAGCAACTGCAGTAGCATTCTTTCTTTTTCCGAAAGTTTGAACGTAATCTATTTTTTGGGTTTCTCCTTTGGTCATACTTTTATCGACTTTATATTTTTTAATTTAATTAATCAAAAGATATTTTTGATGGAAGTGTTTTTTTTGTTTCAAAAGATTTCGGAAGGTGTCTTCATTTCCATGCTCTAATTCGAAATCTTCCCATTCTTACCAGGTTTGGATTGGTTGTTTTATTTGGGATTCGGTATTCTCTATTGTTGTTATTTATTATTGATTTTATTTGGTGTAGGGTTATTGTATTTTAACTATTTTATCTTATTTATCTATTTAATTATTAACACTTTATTCTGTATTATTTTTATTTTCTTAATCTATTGATAATGATTTACTATTATCTAATTATTAAGTTGGATTTTCATATTATGTTATATATTGATACAATTCTCTTACTCTTTAATAATTTTTACATTTCTTTTCCATTTTTATAAAAAATAAACATATTTCTTTATCATATTATTTTAGTAATAATTATTCCAAGAAATTTCTCAATAAATTAATTCCAAAGCATTTATAAATAAAAATAGATTTTATTTTATTACATTTAATTTATTTCAATATTTCTATTATATTAAAATGGTTTCCATGCTTATATTCAAATTAACAATATAAATATTATAAGTTTTAATTATTTTCTATTTATTTCTATGCTCTTTTGTATAAATATCTATTTAATTCAATTTATTATTGATCAATATTCATTAAATAAAAATACCAAATTTATTCTTATATTTTTTTATCAAACAATTCCAATGACTCTTCACATATTTAAAAAATAGAAAATTTATTTATTTTTATTTAAAATTATAAAAAATTAAACATTTGTTTACCATTAATTTATTAATCTTTAATTAATTTTCTATATATTTTATATTATTCCTCAGTTTTTTATAAAAAACAACACAAATCTAATTAAATTGATAATATCTTATCATTATTTTAATAAATTACATCCGTTGATTATAAATCTTTTAATAATAAATAAACAAAATTTATTTATTTTAATTATATTTTATTTTCACAATATTTTAAAACAAATAATATTTATTATTATTTAAATTGTTCTAGAAAATTAAATAATTCAATAAAATGTTAAAGAGATTAATCTTTTAAATAAATTTCATAGAATATTTTATTTTTAGATTTTAATTTTTTTGAATTAATAATAATGAATTATTTAAATTCATTCAAATTTATTAATTTAATAAATTTAATTCTATTAATTATGTTGTTTGTATTGTATGGATTTTGATTAAATTATGAAATCGAAATATATTCATCTCTTTTTTCTATTAATTTTTCAATAATATTTATTTATTCAATATCCTATTCATTCTAAAGTAAATTGCATTCAAATTCTAAATATTAATCATAAATAATATCAAAATATTCAAAATCAAGAGTTTTAATAGCTAATTAATATAATATTCTACATCTTTTAATATCTTCTTTATTTTAATAAAATTTAATATATAATAACCAATTATCTATATTTTTATCACATTTTTCTATTTAAACTAAAAGATCTTGATCTACCGAATTTACCAAAGGTAAAATATTAAAAATTTCTTTTTAATATTTATTAAAATTCATTTGATAAAATAATAAACACTCCTCATACTCTTTTAATTCTATTAAATTAGATAATATTTTATTAAAAAATCTTTTATCATATTAAATTATTTTAAGAAATAAATATATTTTTAATCTACTTTTAATTCCATTAAATAATTAAATAATAAATTCCCATATCTTACTATGTTAAAGAATTGATATCTCTTTTAAATTTATCTCTAAATTTTAATAAAACTAAATCAAATTACAATTTTTAAATAATATTTGCAATACTAAAATTTATATTCTTGGAAATTTCTTTAAATTTCATGAAATTCTCAAAATCAAATCAAAATCTTCAAAAGAATCCAAATTACTTATTATATCCAATAATTTTTTATTCATTTTATAAGAAAAAGGAATACAACCAACACAATCCAAATATACTTCTTTTTTATAAGAATTAATTTTATTCCACCAATATTCAATATATTTTTTATTTTCCATTAAATTATAATTTATGCAAATTAAAAAACGATCTAATGAATCCGATTATTCAGATATTTTAAAAGAAAAACATTTCGAACAACCAGTAAGGAAAATGACATTTGACCCAACCAAAATAAAAATAACAGACTTTGTAATTGGAAAGCCTTTAGGAAGTGGCCAATTCGGCAAAGTATATTTAGCAAAGCACAAATCAGGTTTCATTTGTGCTTTGAAAACAATGCAAAAATCAAAATTGATGGAAAATGATTACGAAATAAATGTAAGGAGAGAAATAGAAATCTTTTCCCACACAGATCATCCGAATATTCTAAAGATGTACGGCTACTTCTGGGACAATAATTATTTATATCTGATTTTATAATTTTGCACAGGAGGTGAGCTTTTCGCTAAAATAAAAAATTCCGAAAATTAAAGATTGGATGAGAAAATAAATAGTCAATATATGAAGCAGATAATATCAGCTGTTTAATATCTTCATAAGAAAAATATAATACATAGAGATATCAAACCTGAGAATATTTTGATTCATCATGATGGCATTAAGTTGACTGACTTTGGGTGGTCCATTCATTCTCCAAAGGGAATAAGAAAGACTACTTGTGGAACTACTGAATATTTAGCACCTGAATTGTTGAAGAAAGGATCTAATTACGATCCTTCTATTGACTTTTGGTGTTTGGGAGTTTTGTGTTATGAAATTGCTAGGGGGTTTTCTCCTTTTTATGACAATGATTAGAATTAGATACATAGGAATATTGTTAATGAGAAACCCTTTTATCCTAATTATTTTTCATCAGAGATTATTTAGTTTATTGAGGGATTTTTATAGAAAAAACCAACTGATAGAATGAGTTTGGAAGATGCTTTGAAAATGGAGTTTATAACTAAGTATAATTAATATTTTTTTGATAAACTTTCCTTTGAATATTGTATTTCATGTTCAATCTCTTTAAATATTAATTATTTTAATAATGAGTAGTAAATATTTAATAATAATATGATACTAATCTTTTAGTATAATATTGTAATAATCAAATCTTTTATTTTTTGAATTTTTTCTAATAAAAATAATTCCTTCCTCCATCCAAACTAAATATCATCAATAATAAAATTACTTAAATAATTGTTTCCTAATTTCCGGTAACATTTTATAAAAAGACATCTCCACTCTTAAATCCAATGTATTTTTACATAAAATCTTTTTCCTCTTATCTTTCAAAATAACTCCTCCAAAACAAAACTAATCATCAATATCTTAAGCAATCCTAATACTTTCTTCATGATCATCATTGATATCTCCCAGAGGAACATTTTCCAAATTAGGAATTGTCCTTTCCTTCAAATAATTCTAATCATCAATAGACAACTTAATTTCTCTTTTTTCCCCTAAAATCTCTTCTGTCATTTTCTAAAACTCTTCAATGCATTACTAAATCAATTCTTATATCAAAACTTTATCTCTTTACAAACAATAAATAATTATTTCCTCTTCCATCATAACTATCATGCCTTCTACGATTAACTTTTTCAACAATGCTGAATAATAATTGCTATCTGATTTGCACTTTTTTAATAATTTTATTTATGTTTTATTTAGAAGTTTTGTTAAAGCTTTATTTCTGGAAATCAATTTATTTGTTCTTGTTTTGTTTATTAATTTTGATCTTTCTTGTTTGAATTTTGTTTCTTTTTAATTATCAACTTGTTCCATTTGTTTTTCTATTACTAACTTTTGTTCTTGAACGTTTTTACTTTTTTTTAATTGAAATTGTTTTCTTGCTTCGATTTCGATTTCAAAAGCTTTTTCTTTTGCTTCAAGGTATAAATAATCTTTTAAGTCAGAGGACATTATATTTTAATTAATAATAAAAATAATTTAATGAATTTCTGATAATAGGGGTTTGGGGTTTGGGGTTTGGGGTTTG
>JAVCKV010566536.1:0-10446 GCA_032274145.1 Herpochondria borealis | reverse complement strand
CACAATAGTTTTCAAAAACGCCAAATAGTGTCCAAAACACCATTGTACCCTTCCCTCCCTCGAGTATTCGTTCGAGAATGCTTACCAACATAGTCATTGTCGCTGGGGTTGGAATCGCGTTGTCTTTCCTGCTAGCTCCATCGACTCTACCATATCCTTATGACGCCTACAACTCCGAACCGATTCCAGAGTCCCATCTCCCATTCTTTCCTGGAGCAGGGCATGCCCCCACCTCGGATCTATTCGAGAATAAGTCAGAAGCATGGAGATCTGGGGTCCGGCGACTATTCGAAGGCCAAGTGGAGGGCGTCGAAAGCGTTGCTGTTGCCCAGGACGGAAAACTCGTCTTGTTGGACAAGTACGGTTATGTGCACGTGGCTGTCCCACTAGACACGAGCACCCATCCCGCAGAAGTAGCATATACACTCGATGGGAAGGACGAGTTCAAGAAGTTCTATATTGGACCCGGACGTCCTCTTGGCTTCCATGTGCTGGAGTCGTCAGCGGACGATGAACTAGTTTTACTCGTCTGTGACTCTTTGAAGGGTTTGCTACAGGTGAACCTTAGCCAACGAACTATCGAAGTACTATCCAACATTGCTGATGATGGAAAGATCATCAACTATGCCAATGACTTGGACATTGGACCAGAGTCTGGCAAGGTCTACTTTACCTCTTCCACAGAGGGTGTCGTTGGCTGGAACGCAAACGCCGGCTTTTACGACACTCTGCGTGCGTGTGTTCTCAACTTTGTCAGAGGCAATGTTTCGGGGCGCTTGCTCACCTATGATTTCAAAACTCGAGAGACTCGTGTGTTGCTGGACAATCTCTTTTACGCCAACGGAGTGGCGGTGGCCCATGACGAATCGTACGTGCTGGTCGTCGAAACGTGGGCCTATCGGGTGTTGAGAGTTTGGTTGAAAGGAGAAGAAAAGGCTGGAACAGTGGATACGTTCATGGATCGGCTTCCTGGCGCACCGGATGGACTGAGTCGGTCCAAGTTGAATCATGACTGCTTTTGGGTATGCTTGGTGGCAAAGGTATCACCGCTCGGCAAGTTGGCTCCATATCCGCTCGTTAGGCAGATCTTGGGGAATTTGCTTGTGCCTTCTCTACCCAAGCTGGCAAAACGCCTTTTGGGGAGCACTGCCGCGCTTCAGGTTAAGAGCGACGGGTCAGTATTGAAAACCTATCTGGATTCAAAGAGCCAAACCCTCCAATCAATATCAGGGGTTACTGAATACAACGGCGCGGTTTTCTTTGGTTCACTGAGTGGAGACTATGTCAGTGTCATGAAAGCAGACTAGACCGAAGAGTGCCTGAACGGCAGCACAGCCTCCTTCTTACAGAATTCTGCTAGCTAGTAGACTACTCCTGTAGTTTTCGCTCGGTGCTGGGTTTTCGTTTGCTGCCAAGCTTCTCAGTGTCAGCTACTGCGCATGCATATTTATTGAATACCTCTACCTCCGAAAGACGTTCCAATTAGCATAAGTCTGACTCTAGCAAACCGCTCCTTACCGTAGCTAATAGAGGAACTTTATAAAAATAAGCTTTATATGCCAACCATTTTTCGAGCCTCTGCAAAGATAATCGTCAGCCAATACAGCTGAAGAAGTCCCAGTGGAAAGTTGATCATCAAGAGAAGGTACAAGACCCATGTACGCCCTGGCCGCAGTTGCTCCGATCTCCCAGAAGCCACCACATACCGAACATCCGCCAGGAGACCAAAGCTGTTTGGCCACCATAGCAAGACTCGGTACAGGATGAAACATCCAACAAACATGGGACCCGAGACTTTGCTAACGTAGTCAAACATTGAGCCTGGTATGGGATGAAAGTACTTGGAAAAGTCAATCAGAACCAAAAATATGGAACTAACTTCCGATAATCCCAAGTAAAATATGGCATACCGCCCCAGCAAATAACCATCCAAACAAAGATAGCAGACAGCGGCCGCAGCAATGTGGTGGGCGATCATGATGGGATCTGATCGGAATTCTGGGATAGTGAGAGAAACCAAAAAGTCCCAAATTTGATAGACTAAATTGAGGGCTGCCATGTACTCGCACTCGGGAAGGTAGCCGAAAATCCTTCCTTCGGGAGAGTCGGGTATTGCGCGAAAGGGTCTACGAGCGACGTGCCACGAATAGAATGAAATCATAGCTATTGGCAAAAAGCTCAGCCCAGATACGACTTGGAAGGCAAACAGATCGGCACGCCCACATTTCATCTGGTCTTGGCCTTGGCAGAACTCTTGGGACGGTGTCGGCAGACCAAACCATGACGGTGCATCTCGATACAGGTAAAAGAGAATCGTGTATAGTAATTGAGAAACAACAACCCCAGTGATGATCAGCGGCAGCTGTCGTCGTATGACTCTGGGAATCTTCGCGGATACATCCTTGGTTTGCTTCATTCCCCCTTGATGACAATGCGATGTGAGTGAGAAATCGAAATCGTGTGGCCATCAAATTGAAAATGTTCCAAACTTTTCGTCTGTTCTCTTCCGTACCAAATGACTACAAGTACTGTACTGTGCATGCACAGTAGATGGCTCATTCATTTTGACTCGGATTAGTCGACTGTGATTTGATGTTTTTGGGCTGATGTTTCCAGGTGGAGCCAGACTTCAAGTTGTTGTAGATTTTGTACGAGGAAATCCGTAAAGTGTGTTCTTGACATCAAACAACGCACACTCCATCGATCCAATCATCAGATTTTTTTTCTTCTGAACGACATCTGTAACCATGAGGACTGCTGCTGCTGTGTTGTTGGCCTGGTTAGCTGTGGCCCAGGCGTTTGCCCCCATGGGCACTTTGCAAAACCAGCAAGTGGGTACTAGTACTACTACTTCAAAGTTTGTGGTTGCTCCAGAGCACGTGGATTATCTCAGTGCTGCCTTTGACGCGCAGAGTTCGTTGGTCCACCATCACTCCAACCTGCTGGCTGATGCTGCCGCGGCTGTGGATGAGCCCGTCAAGAAGGATCTTGGTTTGTGGGGCCAGTATCTAAATATTTTCAAGGCCATCTTGATTAACGTTCATTCTGCAGTTGATGAGCCACTAAGGAGCGTAGGATGGACTCAAACTTGGGGTGTGTCGATTGCAATCTTTACTGCAGGTGAGTTATTAATCAATCAATCGAGCAATGGAGGGCAGCGAAAAACGTTGCATCGTTGGATATTTTTAGAGGAACGATTGCCTAACTTGTAATCCCTGCACTTTTCAGGTCTTCGATCTCTGTTGATTCCTTTGTCGATTCAACAGAACAAGTCGTCTGAGTACATGAAGGCTCTTAAGCCGTACGTCACTGAGATCAACGAGAAGTTCAAGGACAATGACGATGCAAAGAACCGGGCCATCGGAAAGCTTTACGAAGATGCTGAACAGAATCCATTGAGTGGATGTCTTCTTTCCTTGGCGCAGCTCCCAGTGCTTCTTGGTTTGTACAGAGGTATTCGCAACTTGGCACAAGATGGTGTCTTGAAGGAACCCTTTTTGTGGATTCCGTCCCTGGAGGGTCCTGTCACGCCTCCAACGTATCGTGGCATGGAATGGTTAACCGCCGGCTGGACTTCGATCGATGGTACGCCAACCCCACCTTTGGGATGGGAAACAACTCTTGCATTCTTGATTATGCCAGTGTTGCTTGTGTTGGGGCAATCCTTGACAATGAGTGTCCTGTCCCCACCAATTGACACCGACAACATGAGCGAGGAAGAAAAGAAATCAACCGAGAACTCACAACTTGCGCTGAAGTTCTTGCCTCTGATGATTGGATACTTTTCACTTCAAGTCCCGGCTGGTCTGACGATTTACTGGTTCACTTCCAACCTCTTCACGTTGACACAGTCTTCGGTGATTCGAGCATACTACAAAGCTAATCCTCCGGATATCGATCTTCCAGAATACTGGGATTCTTTGGATGATATGGAGAACATGTCTGCGGAGGAAAAGCGAGCGGCTGCAAAGGCAGGTATCAATGTTGCGCCAAGTTTTGATGTATATCTTGAAGGTACGTTTCTTTCGCGCGCGTCGACGGACGACTTGGCTGATCGTTTCACTGACTTAGTCTTTTTGGTATTATTACCCAAACAGAGGCCAACTTCCACTACTCTGTGCAGAGAGACCCACTTCGTGAAGACAGCGAAGCCTGGCAACGCGTCCTTGCATCAGGGGGTTCCGTGGCACCGGAGTTGGACGAATGGGTCAAGGCTGTCGCTGTTATGTTGGAGGAAGAAACACCTGGTGTTGTGGACGGAGAAGCAGCAGCCCCAGAGTTGAACGTGGAGCCTGCAGAATCAACAAGTCCTTAGACAGGCATAGCCCTACGTCGATGTAGTGATCATGGATACTAGAGTACTTCATTCTTATCTTTTACTTCGCTTTTTCTTCTTCTTCTTTCTCCGATGCCGTCGTTTTTCCTGTGAAGCAGTGCTGGAGAGGGATGCGTCAGAACTGTACTCGCGCTTGCGATCCTCCCCACCGCGATCGAACGAGTCTCGCGCTCTTCTAGCTTCTAGAGAGGAGTCCACTGAAGAATCCTTCTTTTGAAAGAGAAGAGGTGCACACCGAAGACAGAGACGAAGCTTGACCAGCTCTGTCTTGCTGTCCCCATGCTCTTGGTAGGTGAATGGGACTTCATAGTCGTGCAAACCCAATCCATACGATACCTTCGCCAACAGTAATTGTTCCTCCTCCTCGTTTGTTTCGGATTGTTGCGTGTAATACTCCCGCAGTGAATCCGTGTTTTGTATTTGAGACGGTGGTGCATAGGATGGACAGTGCTTGTTGCCACAGGTTGCATTGCCTTTCCCACGTTTGACTTCCTCTGCTGTCCGCCACCGCAAGCCAACTTGTCCAGGACGAGTCGTCAAGTCCGCCAACACGTATTCCTTGTACAGATGCGAATGGTAGTGTTTTACCATGCGATCTTGATATGTTTCAGTAGTGGAATTATTGGAGGGAAGAAACGAGTAGTGTTTCTCCAGTTCGGCATGATCCGCAGCGGATGTCACTTGACGAACTTTACGAGGCTTCTCTTCAACAACTTGCCGTTGCGAAAAGGACGGCGGAGACGGGTTTCGGTCTCTCTTGCGGCCCTGATGGTATCTCGACATTTCGACCCTTGGAACTATTAGCCTCGATTATCTTTAACCTGGCAGGTTGTTGTCATGGGGACGATCATCCCACCCAATTCTGCTCAGAAAGGCGTCGACTAGCATAGTGACAGTAGTCAGTACATGGTACACAGTAGACAGTATATGGACGTTTGGGTTTCCGTTCGAGAGCGTTTCCCGCCTTCTCGTCACATCCTTCATTCATTCCTTGACTCTCTGAGACTGTCGGAGGCCGAGACGACAGCGTGAGGCGACTCACTCACTCCAGAAGTGTTCCATTACAACTACTATCAGCTTTCATCCTCCACCTGACCACTCATCATGACGGAGTCCCCTTCACAAATTGATGCCATGGAGGAATGTGCGAGTCGGGTCGTCTCAGTGATTGAGAAGACTGTTAGTGCGATTAAGAATGTGGAGGCCTTTGCCCCACTCAACCCCAAGCGGCCTCCATTGGAAGAAGTGGAGTTAGCCAGTATTCTGGAGAAGCAGAGTTTATTTGATCAAGTCGTCGATGTGGTGGCGTTGATGGAGGAGAAACTAAAGGTGACTCTAAAACCATTGCCAGCAAGAGATGAACTCGATGCGAGGAGCAGGCTGATACACTTGCTTTTCCTGCCTCTGTTAGAGTCTCTCGCAGCATGCTATCGACTACTCGACAAAATACCTCAGCCACCTCCTCCGCCAAGGACAAAGAACAAGAAGGGCACGAAGCCCCCTCCTCCGAGAGGCATGCTATCGATCCAGAACTACACCGACATTGCAGCTCTGTTGGAGGTACTAGTATGCACCTCATTGCTACCCTGTCTGGAAAAAGGCGTACTGCAAGACATTCGAGATCGTGCCCAATATATGCTTCCCAAATCACTGGCTGGGAGAGTGTCTCGGGTCAGCCTACTATGGGGGACAGCTGTATGCATAGTAGAGGGAGAACAAGATCCGAAGCAAAGATCGCTGGAGATCCAGAGTGTCACTACTGTGATTGGCAACATAGTGCTGCTTGATCGCTTTCGCCCCATGCTCCTGCCTCGGCATCTAGCAGACCTCTGCGCAGGAATCTTTCAAGTAGAAGAGTTGGGTGGTTCCCAAGGTTCCGACCCCGATTTTGACAAGATGGGTGTTGAACTAATCTCTTCATCGGGGGCAATCGATTCATTCAACCAAGCTCGTGCTCTTCAGACACTGCTACTGAGGGGTATGAATGCGCCCCTTTGGCTCCGAAAACGAGTTTCGAGTCTGCTAGCAGATCTAGCTACTCGTGATATTCATGCAATTGTGCTCGTCTTTGTCAAGTCTGCAGCTGCGTCACAGGAGGACATGACAAGTGCGAGTCTGAGACTCGCCAAGGCATTGGCATCCAGTGATGACGAAGGCTACTACTCCAAACTGTGTCGTCAGCTGGTGGAACTCTTGGATTTTGAGATGCGAAAGATGGATGCTACACACTTTGCCGGTGCTCTCACAGTGTTTGCGTTTGTGGACCAATTACCAAAGCAACGACTCATTGATGATTTCCTTCCCATTTTGATGGAGGGCACGTTCGATGCATCGAATTCGACCTCGCTTCACTGCATGGTACGACGAGTCATTGCACTTATGGCTGTCATACCTCCTTCTCATGATGCGGAGCCACTTTGCAAGCTGCTCTTCTCCACGACATACGAGCAGGGTGGTCTCAATACGCTAGGTCAGCTGGTTCGTCTGGCATCGTGGGACACTGTGGAAGATGCCATTATCAAGTCTGACGCCATCACTGCCTTGCGAATGATTTGTAGTGTCATGGGTCAGACGAGGCAGCCCTGTAAGCCAACTCCTGTGGATGGTACGGACTTTCTATGTGGGGCTCTTATCTACGCAATCGCTCCAACGCAATGGGACTTGGAAGGGAACTGGTTTAAGCTATCTGTCGGTGAAGATTCCAAGTTGAATGACGACACTCTATGCTCTACTTCTATTGCTCGGAGACATGTCGACGAGGCAGTGGTTCTCTCAGATGTTGACAAGCGAGCAAACATGGTTGTTCGTGAAGTGATCGCCTTCCTGGGCAGTGATAAAGCGGATACCGCTGCAGCGAAGCTGAAGTCAAGTTTACCACAAACCTTCTTCCAACATTTGCTGCTGACAGTTTTCTCTTTCTCTCAAGATGGCCGCACTTCAACCAATATGCGACTAACTGTGATGATCACTCTTCCGTTATTGTGTGAACAATGCACTCCAGAAACTCTCCTGTTGGGCACGTCATCTGACGCGACTGGAATTCTCACCACGTTCAAACTGATACTTGACTGTGGGGCTGCATCTTTGATTGAAGAGGCACCGTCTGGCGATATTGACGAAACAAAGTCAGATATAGCGACTGGCTTCAACGATAGTAGAGATGCTTTCCTGCGAATGACGGGACAGCCTGACTCATTCGATAGCGAAGAAGTGATGGCGGTTAAACTGGACGAAACTCTTCTCTCGACGACATCAATCATTCTGAGCTTGCTGACTGCTGTCCTTGAGTTGGGATCTGGAAAACGAAGCTCAAAAGAGCTCACACTCTTGAAAGCCATGAGTCCGTCCCTCCGTGTATTATCATCGTTCGTGTCTGGGACACGAGATAACGATACGGCAAACGTTCAGGCTGAGATTGCTGAAATGGCAAGCCATGCCGCTGTTCTAATTGCATCCCAGCAAGCGCCACGGAAACAAGAACCATCACCCGTCAAGAAACGAAAATCTGTCTCAGAGCTCGTTGCCGAGGCAGAAAGGGAGATCAAGTCAGATTCTCCGGCCGTCCGAGCAGAAGGAGCTGTCAAGCTGCGACATGTTGTTCGTGGGTTTTTAGTATCAAGGGGGGAACAACTTGCAACAAGACCTCGAATAGTTGACATGGAAGAACCATTGTCGGGCGAAAAGAACGACGAAGTCCTGGAGGAGATCCTCCGAGTTGCAATGTTGACACTCGCTGATCCTGAATCCTACGTCTACCTAGCTGGAATTCAAACAATAGTCGCGATTGTCGATGTGCAGCCTCAGGATATTCTATCAAAGATCGCTCATGGTGTCTGCGCTGGGAGCGTCACACTGGATGCTTGCGAACATTATGATGGTGTGGATCTTTCACAAGAAGAGAGAATAAAACTCGCGGAGGCTCTACTCTTTGCTGTTCGAAGGCGAGGAGCCGCAATCAATGTGTATGTGCCACAGATCATGGGCCTGATGGTCTACGGAAAACAGCAAGCCACAGAACAGACTACCAACGCAAAGCTGATGCAGGAGAAAACTCACGACTATTTCATCAAGGAAGCTCACGGCGACAACGAGCTAACCCTACCATCAGATCGTTTAAATTCAAAGAGTCTTCGCCTCAATACCGGGGGACCTATTTTCGAGGCCGAGTTGAATGACGTGCTTCGATCTTCGTGTATCGCTGTTGTGACGGAGCTCATTAACTCTGCGCTGCCGAGCAGCGCTGCAGTCTTTGTACCAGCGCTTGTGACGATGGTATCTAATGCGTTGCATCTTGACGTATCACGCCCAGTCCGGCGAGCTTCTGCCCTACTAGCTGTTTCATTGTACGAAGCTGCCCTCCGAGAGTTGGAGGAACCGTCCGAAATGACGTCGCTGACAACGGCATTGGTAGACGCCAAGGAAGAGACCATGAAGTCAGCGTTGGAGGGTTGTTTAGAACCTGCCAGTTCGTCCCATCAACTGTACGACCCTGCAACTGCAGCACGTTGTGAGGAAGCTCTGCGTGCTCGTAGTCTGATTGAAGATACAGGGGCGTTGGCAGGAGCAGCACTCTATCTTGAAGCTCGGAGGAGGGATGATCTAGATCCGACGGTGTCCTTTGTCAAAACACGCCTGATGACCCGAGGATCATTCTAATGCCCTCGTCTACTGATATTTCAATTTTTAATATAAATAGTAAGCATGAGTTCGTTTTGAAGATCGGAAGCTTGAGGTTTTGGTCAGCAGAAGAATCCATCACACAACGCCTAGGTCCAGCACCGTCCTTGCAAGAATCATGAGAGTTGACCACTTCCAACACGCAACAATCGCCGCCACGCCTGCAAATATACCAATCTTCCAGTTCATTCCTTCGTCATGATTGAGATACAGTGAAAACACAAAGGAGGCCTGGAAGGCAATCAGGCAGATGAGACATGTGTCATATGCGAGCTCTCGAATGCCCTTGGTTTCAGTAAAGTACTGCACAACTTTATCATCATAGCCCCGCCCCAATGCACGTTTAATATACAGCCCCAACAAAGAAAACACGATAGTCGTGTAGGATCCAGCAATGATTGACACCGCCACAGAAAAGCTGAAGAGAACCTTGATGATGTTTTGGGTTCGATCGTTCTTCTTAAAGTTCTTGGGCGTCGAAGAGAAGAGTCGGAGACCTGCATTCATCAAAAGAGAAGTGATAACACTATAGGTATGAAATCCATCCAGTCGAAGTCTTAGGCGGGCAAGCTCGGGTAATTGCTGTTGTCCACCAGCCACCATGAGCGCCGCGACGGCTTGGGGAAGGAGGGACGACGCTGAAGTCTCCGTCACGGTGGCAGCAACCTGTGGTAGAATTGCTGGTGACGCTTGAAGGGCCGTGTTGGCAACAGAGTTGAGGATGGACGTAACAATCATTCTAGTGGCACAACAGTAAACAGTAGAGCGAGAGGGTGATGATGGGTGATGTGATGGGTGATGAGCAAGAAGATTCGGCATTCATTCATCGCTCGAATCTTTTTTGGCGAGATCTTTTGCGACGCGCGACATGCGCTCGAGACTACATTGTGAGAACATAGAGAATAGACTTTGAGAAGATGGCGCGTGTTCCTCCTTCGTACCACACGATCACTTTGTGGTTGAGGAGGAAGAGCACCAAGAGAACCAAGCTCCTCGAGAACAATGGCGTTGCGAAGGTCACTCAACGAAAAGGGAGCATTTGCCACGTTGTTACATCATCGTTTTCATTGCATTCAGGCGTGATGAGAGACGTGTGAGATGAGGGAGCACAATGTTGCGATCAAAGCACCCATCTTTTGATATCGTAAAGCTGCGTTAAGTATGATGTGAGTGGCAGAGGAACCATGCTAGCATGATGAGGAACGAATTTCAAGATTGGTAAAACACAGGAGAACCACGTCTGCGTACGGGCACCAACTGCGAGCTGCGATGAACTTCTATCAGCAACGCCGCGCAGGTGCTATTATGATAACAAAGATCAAACTTCCGGCAAGCCGCCACTTAGTACCGATGCGACAGCATCGAGTCAATGTTGGCTGTACCAGATGATGTTTCCATGAAAACGAACTGTACTGTTGTGCAGGATATATGAC
>JAVCKV010566525.1:0-10446 GCA_032274145.1 Herpochondria borealis | reverse complement strand
CTGGACTTCAGGGAGGAGTGCTTCACACATGGTCAGCTGTATGTTGCACTGTCAAGAGCGACCCATCCAGGCAAACTTTCAGTGATCACAAGGCACGGAGACAATAAGACAATGAATGTAGTGTATCTTGAGGCTCTTCGCTAGAGTATGATAAGTAAAGTTTGAATGACTGATGATTGCTTTAAACAAATTGAATCAAATCTTAAATACGTTGTGAAATAGTTGCTAAGGGCTGCATAAGAACCTTACGAGTCGCTACATATTTAACTAACGCGGACAGCGAGCTCTCGAAATCGCCGCGAAGCGGCGACGGAGCTACTTTTTCAGTTAAAACTAAATTTTTTTCAAGGGGGACGCCCCGTTAAATATTGAGCTATCCATCGCCGGGGTTAAACTGCGAGATTTTTCCCAGGCTTTTCTCAGTACGCGGCGACCCTGAGACGGGTCGATATTTTTAGAGTGGTAAGCGCTGTAGTTAACCACAATTTTAAACTTGGGGTTTGACGGAACGATCTCCTTAAACCCCATGTCCCTAGTGCCTATCAGTGTATATGAGGGTACTCGCTGCTCATCGGTGTTACCGAGATTTTCATATTATCCTCAGAAGAGGATGAGTCATATCTTAAGTTGTCGCCGTGTTTCTTATTTTTCTCTTATTATTTTTTCGATTTTTCCATAGACTAGTACATCTCGTTGATCATCGTGGCGAGGTGGAGGGACAGCTCGGTTTATTTGGGGCTGGCAGAGGACACAAACTATTGCAGAGCCGCTGCAATGGGGTTTAACGGGTACTAGCCAAATAGGGCTGCTGATAATAAATAATCAATAAATTATTAATTTCATCCCCCGCGATTGGCTGAATTTACATTGGCGCAGCCGGTTCGCCTGGAGGTTGGGAAGCGGTGGTACGGATCGCACTGAGGGCCTGAGGAGGATGCCGTTTTTGGACATCGCTTTGCAGATACGCCTCCTTCAGCGTCCTTAAGCGCGCCTCTATGAGACGCGCGTGCGTCTCGAATCTTAGGAGGCCTGTGTACGCCTCTACTTGGCGGTTCTGGGATTTTTGTTGGTTATGAAATCGCAGGACCCGCAAGCGCAGCTCGTCGAGTGCAAACTGGCCAGTCTTTCGTCCAAAGACTGATCAATGTGCTCAAACAGAGGATCCGTGCCGTGTCCGGGTACGTTTTGCCCAGGAGCGGTACCATATGGATGGTAGTATCAGCGTCCCAAATCGCCTGCACGCGTAGTAGGGTCTTTCTACGCCGCAGATAAGATATTCGCGGGGCGGAGAAGATTCTGCTGTGCACCGACCCGGCAGGGTCGGATGTAGTATGTTCAATAGTGCCCAGTGTGAGTGGTTCAGCGACCATCTCATCTTGCTTTTTTTCGCCAATCTTATCTCTTTCTAAGACAATCTCGAAGTTGAACAAAACATCCGCAATGTTTGGTTCGCCTGATCCGTCTAAAGGCACTATCTGATCGCAAAAGATTGACTCCATTCTACTTATTCAAGCAGAAAAATGCGGCAGCTTTGGAAATTTTTCTACTGTTTTTATGCTTCAGAATGTGAGTCTCAGATTCTTTGACGATGTGTCTGCCTTCTTTTGTACTTTTCTCAGGCCATTATCTCCGCTTCTGTTCCCTTCTCCCCGTCTCATCCCAAATAATGCGATGGCTCATGGCCCTGGTCCTGAACTGTTCTGTCGCTCTCGACTGAAAACAGATGACTGAAACTACATCTTTGTAGCGTACAGTTAATTGCGTTGCGCAAAAACGTACAACATGGTAGAGTAGACCTTCGAACCCCCAACTTTTGCACTCCCGCGGCTCTCAGAATTCTGGTTTGCGCACCACCGTGCTAATTTGCAAGCGCCGACGCGAGCCGAGTTTGTTCCAAGTAAGAAAAATTGCGACTGTAGGACAGTTCGACGGTAGATCTCGCGCAACAGTTAGCAATCGAGCTTGCACTATAAATTTTTAAAAGATAAATTCCCACTGTCACTTGCCTGCCCAACGGTCTGCAATTTTTATCGCCGTGGGTGTAGTAATGCTTAGATAGAGGGTTAACAGCTGGTTGTTGATAAATTCGAGGGAAAAATAATGGGAAACATGTATGTGTGAGCACGAGATTGGAAGTTCAGGGCGAATTTCGAAATTCTCATACATGCAAAAGAGTTTAGCTCCCTGCCGTCGGGCCACTAAAACCAGAGGTATTATCACCTTTCCCCATTTCCATCAATCTAAACCCGGGGTTTGCACTGATGACGCACTCTATACTCTACTCTACTTCTCCACCTTTTATCCACACGCTTCACAAACACACGCAAGACACCAGTCGTGTGTACAGAACAGTGCGCGGGTATGTGTTTCTCACCTGGTTCTAAAAATGGCCTTGCGCGCGCCGGTCGCCCTTGTGTAATTGGGATAGTCTTTCCCTTCATTTCGGAGCGCCGCAGTGCAATCAAAACGACCTGCCTCCCCCCACGCTGCGCGCCGGATGCCCTGTTACCGGACGTCCATAAAACAGTCCCCAATGGCGGGAAAAACGGCGCGTTCCTCATTCTCTCTTAAATACACAGTCCGCATTTGTTTCGAACACAAAAAGACATACTCCGCGAACAGAGCAGAGACCGAATGAAAACACGTTCACCTTCACCTCGACAAATCCATGCCGAAAAACAAGAAAAGTTTAAAAAAGCGCTCACCAATCCTTTTTAAAGCTCTCTCTTTGCACCCCCGAACACACACACACACAAATCGTAATCTTCCCTCACACACCCATTCTTCGCAGTTCCTATCCTCCTTTCCCTATTTCTCGCAGAGGTCAGGTCAGAATATCACGTCGTGCAAATCCCACCCGATCTCGTCAACCGCTTCGAGGCGCACGGCTTCGAGTCGCTGCTGAAGCCCCGGGGGACTTTAAAAGCATCACTGGCCATTTTCCGAGTTCGCGACACACACGGCCGCTGAAACGGAACGGTTGTAGGGCCGCTCGGAATGTAGGCACACGCTGCTGTTACAAAACGGGAAGTAGAGACGAGTCCATTTCTGATTTCGTTTCCGTTGGATCGGGGTCGTTTGATATCCCTAGTTTCAGTCCCAACAATTTTGAGACGCCCTTTTATAGAGTTTAGTGAGTCTTACTTGGAACTGGTCACACCGCATGACCTACTTTCCCATATTTTGACGAGGCAGCTCCGGAAGAGTAGATATTCCGTACGGATTTTGGGGGGGCTCATCTACGACCAGAACGATCATTGTAAGCTATTGGCCATTTTCATCGGCGCGAGTTGTTCTACCGTACGGGATGAAACTAATAAGGAAACACCGAAACTTATGAGGCAAAATATCCAATTCGCGAATGCGCAATGGGATGGGGAGCACGGAGAATTTGGGAGTGCACCTGAAATGGCGAAGGTAGAATAGAATTTATCCTGCATATGTCGATCCCCAAATGACCGGACGGTGTTTGCTTTGACGTGGCGTGCGGCCCCTCGATACGCCGGCTGCGGAATGACAAATCCAAATGTCCATAGAGGTGAATCAGTCATTAGTAATTTCATCCTGCGTATACCGACAGTGACTGTATTCGGTTATGTTCTGTGCACAAACATTATGGATCTGGCTACAGAGAAAGAACTGGCGCGTTTGGCCTGTTAGCGTTGTTAGCAAAACCAGTGCTTTAAAAAAAACGGTACTTCTCGGACTTGAAACCCCATTGGCTCCGCAGATATATTATCATCACTCTTCGTTTCCGTACCGCATTATTTCATGGTATTGGACCGTTATCTGTGTTACGGTTTCAATTTTATTATTGGTCCATTGCACCAATACATTTCATTCGTTCAATATGTGCTTCTGTTTGTACCGTACTGCTATTCGCCATGGTGCTACGGTACTACTGTTTACCTTCTCATTTTATGTCATTTAGTGGTACGGTACTACAATAACGTATTTAGTGTACCACTAATCGGCAAAATCGTTAAAAGTATTGGAGCGATCCATTGAATATATTGGTACCTTTTCTCTACCACGCATTGCATGCACGCAATAGCTTACGGGTCTAACTGTACGTTTCACAGAGCCACCAGTTATACCCCGTTCGACCTAATGATTACCTACCCACCCCCACACTTAGCCTTGGCTAAGAGTGAGACGGTAGACAATGAAGGTCTAACGACGACTATGGCTAAACGCCGTTTTCTGACATGTCTAAAAACGCTAATAAAAAGGGCAGGCATTAAATTAGCGGAAGCTCAACGCCGGCATAAAAATAAATTCGAAGAGCGGGTTCGCCCGTCTCGTCAAATATATAAAGAAGGCGATGTCTGCTTCGTTCACCGCGAAGCTAATACCTGAGGTACGCGGGATCATAAACTCTGAACGGAGGTTACTGACCCGGTAACTTTTTTTAAGGTTAACAACACAGCTCGCTATGTAGTAGTTACCATACCAGATGGGACGGAAAGGACGGTCTCCTTTGACCGTCTCTCACCCGTCCCACTCAGACGCGTGCTTGAAACGTTTATTCAGAAACTAACGGCTTCACCTACAGTTAAACCGCCTGCAAACAGAGCCCCCGACTTACCGGCCCCGTCTAAACGCAAGGCACCTTTGCCCAGTAAACTACGTCTCTCTCCTCTTCTGCACCCAGCGACGCAGGATGTAAACGCCTTGCAGCGAGACCCACAGAACCCGCCTCTATACAGGTGACATTTTATAATTTCATTCGACGCATGTAATATAGAGTACGGTGGACTACTTTTAGTTCTCAGTCTTATACGTACGAATACGCACAGTCTCTTCCCCGAAAGATGGTACACTAACATCATTTCGAAAATAATTCACCTCCTCTTGCAAATTCCTTGTGGAGGTAATTTGCACCTAGATCGGGAGGAGTATACTATATATGTTATATGTGTATAAATACATACGTTTCTATTTTTCCAAAAAGAATCTAACGATTATGTTAGGTTAACCCATAATAGGTATGTCCCACGAAGGAGATCATTAAATATTTATTTATTATTAATAATTCATTAATTAATAATCTAAATATTTACCGGACTCTTTCGAACTAAAATAGCAACGATTTAAAACCCCTGCCGCCTCTAGAACGAACTTTAAAGAGTTTAACGATAACTACTAGCTAGTACGTATCAAAAGAACTTAAGCAAAAATTCTAAAATTGCACTTAAACTCAGGCCCGATTTTTAAGTAACTAACAACCGTGAAAATTTTGCCAAAGTTAACTAACTAACTTGAGAAAATCTTGATTGTTAACTAAGTTTAGTCAATCTCTGAAAACCGAAAAATTTTCAAATTTTAATACCAAAAAGGGTGTTTACATTAATTTGAAATAAAAAAATTGAATTTTCACTTTTAAAATATTATGCAAGTAGTACGAAGAGAATGCTGACACGTTCTGTTATATGGCATTTTCGAGCCCAGCGCCGAATGCTTTTGTTTCATCTTGCCGCTGTTCTTGACCCGAACGAATGCGAGCTTGAATTTTTACGGTGCTCTGCTAACATGCGAGAAGATTATTTGTGTTTGATGCAACATGCCGTAGCTCGGGAGATATTGGAGCTCCAGCCAGATGATGAAAATTTGAACGACCAGAACGGGTTTTCAACTGAGTTGAAAACTGTGTTCAGTCTGTTCCATAAAAAATGCGTAATGATCTGAGAAGTAATTCTCGGAAAGAGCCGCAATATACGCTCAATTATTGGAAGTGTTCTAATGATGGGAATGCTCATATTAGACCTGTTCCATTCAATAAGGTGGTTAGATCGGCGTTTGCAGCTCAGGCATCTTCTGCAAGCGCGGAAAGTCTTTTCAGTGATCTTGGACGTTCCGAGGGAAGTCAGAGGCAGTCGTTGCTGAGTTCCTCACTGGAAATGTCAACTACTATACGTGTGTACGTAAAGGCACAGCAGAAGGGCGCTACGGATGTCCAAAAAGGCCTCCTTCATCCTCAGGGTGTTGCATTCAAAATTATTTGCAAGCTTGTAGCCAACGAAGTTGCAAAGAACTAGTAAAATGATACTTGACTACTACTTGAATAGAAGTGACTAACTTAAAGGATTATGTATTGACTACTGACTATCGAAATGGGCGATTAGTTAGTCAAAAAACGCCCCTGCTTAAACTAGCAGCGAAGTCAAATATCTCTTTCCTCTTTGTAAACATCAGGGTCTTCAGCTTAATACTACGGGTCGGTCTATTTCTTATTTCTACTCCTGAGCTACTCTTGCCTCCATTACCTCGCGATTTATAGCGAGGGTAATACGAGGCCCCGCGCCACTCACTTTGGGCGCGTGGCCCTTGTCATCACTGTCACCAGTTAATTCAATAACAGGGGCAGGGAATTCTTCACCACCGACATGACGGGTAGTCTAACTACTACATACAGTACAGTTCACTGTAGTTAATCTCCCAGAGCGACAAAGAGCTCTCAGGAGCCCACACCGTCCCCTTTTTAGGAAGGCCAAACGCCTCACTATCGCGAACAGACGCGCTTCAACAACAGCGTCAGGTTTACGAACGGTGCAATCTGCAAGAAGCAGCTAATAACGGTGCAAACACAGCCACAAACTGGCTGCCAATGGCTAAAATCTCCTCGTCAGAACAAGTCTAGCTAGTAGAAAAACAAGTCCTAAAATGTTTTTTTAAGTAGACTAATAGATTCTGTAGTGTCATCCTCTACATTAGTGTAGAGGATACGAATAACTGCTCGAAAGCTAATAAAATACGACTGAGGAGTCGGTAAGTAAGAGTTGTTAAGCCTGAAGGACAGCTCGGACGGGACGGTAGCGATGGGGCGATAAATGGCCATCTTGAGTGTCCCACAGTACCATTCCCCTTGGAAATATCGCAACCCTACAACGGAATCATACATAAATTATGATTTCGTTGTAGGCTTGTAATATATATTTTAAATCCTGCAATTGAAGGTTACAGCATATGGCTCTTCCTGGCATCGAGTCAAATTATCCTTGTATAAGAAATAATGAACAATTGAAACATGCGGAGGAAGTGACAAGAAACGTCAAGCCTGCCAAAACGCCTATATTCATAACTATCAGCACGATAAGCTAGATCATAATCTCACGGTCATTGAGTTACCGCGGAAATGGACTCTACTGGTGGTATCTGTGGTTTGGGCCACCTCACAATTCGAGGCATATGGTTTCTACAGAGATTTGACGATTTTTTTGAAGGGAAAGCATGACAAGCACTTGACTAGTTCGCACTACACCGGACAATGAGATTGGGTGCCCACTTCAATCTGACATCTTCGTGTCTTTGGCCTTCTTAAGTGTAAACTAAATTTTCGCATTCTAAAGCATAGTTCACGGATTGACTCATGTATAGATTGATGATAACTGGTGCTTGGATAGTCTAAAACAGCTGGCACGTTACTCGCATGACGGACACTTCCTCGACTGATCCATGTGGAGAACACCCCGCGCGCCACACGCTGCACAGTTCAGATCGAGGCTGATTCTCTTTTCAACTCGAGTGAAGAAGCCGGTGCTGATGTCCAGAAACAGCGTCTGGCCGCAGCACGACGAACTACCGTTGGGCACCATAATGCTAAAAACATCAATCGCGAACGCCCCTGTGCTGCCCAAGATTGGAACGGGCACCAGGCGCCCCGGTTCGTTCACTCCAGCGGACACCATGAGTCTGTAAGGCGTGGGACCCTGGACCACGGCGAAATCTAGGCGCGCTTTTCCGTGTGTCAGTGAAATATATGCCTCCATGACGGTGTCCCTTCCATTGAACGTGAATGTTTTCTCCAATCTCTTCTCAACACACAAGAACGATTGGGACGGCGGGAAGGCTGATGCGCAAGTCGTTCTCGAGGGCGGATCGATCGGAACGAATGGCTCTGTGACAGGCGTAGATGCAGTGTTCGTTGTCGGTGGGGGGTTGGGTGGATCCTGTGGTGGCTCATTTGAGCCAGCGCTGCAAGTTGGGTCAACAGAAGCTTGAAGTAGCGTTCTGCGAAGCGTTGGTGTGTTCTGCCTGATCCAGCCATCCTTCGCAATCGGCGGATTACTTCGGATGGTGAGTCGGATCGGTTTCACATCCAAACCAACGCCTTCCACCTGCTTCAAGCGCTGGACGATGTCCTTGCAGCAGAATACGTCGAAATCAGTGGCGTCGGCAGAACGGACCTCTACAAAGTTTAGCTGCGCTGGGCAGTCAACGACAAACTTGAGCCCGGGGATCGGCAGCTCAGTGTCCTCTTCGACGCACTGGTACGACTGCACGCGCGAACATAGAACGCCGCCATTTGACGGAGGCACCGGGGGTGGTGTGATGCACAGTCCTTTGGAACAGGATGAACCGTTCGGGCACGAGGCGTCACACACAGGAGCAGCAGAAGAAAGGCAGGCGCTTCCACGCTCATCCGTTGCAGCCGTTGTCATCTTTTGCAGTGCTGTTGGGAGGAATATGAACGGATCGCCCCTCATTCCAAATGTGCTCATAATGTTTCGGGCGGTGTCGTCGTGCTTGGCACTGAGCGTGTGGGCGAACTCGTGCGCCATGAGCGACGGGATAAGCTTCTTAACCCAGGCAAGGTTTCTCATTTTGTTGCATACCGCTCCAATGGGCGCGATTCCGTCTGGTTCTTGAGAACGGTCATCCAGGTTCGGAATATTCGAGTACCCAGTAAACAGCATGGCGACGTCGCGAGTGACGTCATTGAACGGCGCTTTACCGTAGGCCTCTTGGTACATTTTGACGATATTCATTGCAGTTGGAGTGGGCGGGATTGCGAACGGGTCGGAAGTGCTGCTGCAGAAAGCATCCACATGCACGATCGCGAGCTTCAGACACGTCTGTGCTTCATATGCCTTGGAGGTTTCCACCATTGCCGACTGGATCGCCGCTAGGGCGAAGGTAAGCTCGTTGTCATAAAATGCGCAAAACGAGTTGTCAAACGAGACAGCAACTTCGTACCAAAGTGTGGGACTACTGGTGGTGCACTTGGACACGACCTGGCGAGACGTTTGTAGTGCAGTAGTACGGACAAGGGGCGTGAATGTCGACCCGTTGAATGTGTTAAGCTCTGCCTTGAAACCATGGTCGAAGGATGCCTCACGCTCTGCTGTGGTCCCGATATTGACAAACACACCGGGGAACTTTTTCATGTGCAGTGGGCGCAGCGAAATGCCCGGGCCAAACGCAGCGACCATGGTTGGCGGCTTTTCGGTGTGCTCTTGAACAAAGGCAAATGTGTGGTCTGGGCCTTGGCGCAAAAATGAATGGGTCGTCGGTACAGAGGTGGCCTTACCGTTGAGTGAAATTGTGTATCCGGCACGGTCGCGGATCAGGCGAGTTTTCGGAGCAAGGGTTTCCACATCGAGGTGATGGATAGATGCCCGGAGTGAGTTGGATTCAGGATCATGCTCAAAGATTGAAGTAGCCAGATCTTCGGCCGTGTGGTGTGGGAGATGGCGACGAAGCACGTGGGTTGGAATGTGCTTACCGGACGGCGAGCGAATGATATTAGGCACGGCAGCCGCGATAGCAACCAAGACACAAAGTGTTGCCGCGGTGAGAAGACGGTGTGGATTCATATGAACTTGGGGGAGTTGTCTAAGAGAGGTAAAATGAACAGAGGTGGCTTTGGTTAGGCAAATGAAGGATGAAAAGTCTAGATAGATGTGCGCTTTATAAATACATCAAGGAGACGGCCGCCCGTCGGATGTACTCTAGTACTTTGAAAGACGTGTTGCGTCGGTTCCCTTTGCAGTGCTTGCTTGAGCGCATGTTCCTCGTTTCGATCAGAGGAAGCAATGCAGAGCAGAAAGCGAGAACGACAACCTCCATAGCTGACCAAAGTTAGATCTTAACCCGTGCTGCCTCAAACGGTTGCATCGTTGTGTTGAGACTGCACATATCGTCACTAGTTCCCCGGTTTGTAAGGCATGATGAGTGTTAAACTGGTCGATCTCAACGCAATGGGCTCCTTCAACTTTGTTATAGCCTTGTTGTGTGTAAACATAACACATGTTTCCCTTAACATACTGTACGTTCCATGGCTAACTGGATTAATATATTTAAATTTTTAATAACTTAAATATGTTAGGTAGAAACACACCGTAAATTTTATCTAAATTTCATTAAATTGAGGGAAAACCTTATAATTTAGTCAAATCAAACCAAACTAAATTGAAATTTAATCGAAAATTATATTGAAATTATATTGAAATTATATTGAAATTAAGTATATAGAGACTTAATTCTCCAAACGGAACGTCCCAAACCTGTATGAAGTGTACATCAGAAGGGCATGTACTGTGGGGATTTGGGAAACAGCACACCTTCAGCACCGTATCGGTGTGCATTGTTATGCCTTAATAAAGAGCAACAACCCAGGCGCATACTGGAAGTAGTGCTATGCCCTTGTGTACAACGTTGTACAGC
>JAVCKV010566514.1:0-10447 GCA_032274145.1 Herpochondria borealis | reverse complement strand
AACAAAATCGTTCATCAAAGATTCCATTCACCGCCATGGATGCAAGACGGACATAAAAGAGAAGGAGGGACGTTGGGAATCTCATTATACATGTGCCAGAGCATCCTTTGGCCAAGCCCACGAGCTCGCACGATCGAATTATATCGAATTTCTAGACGATTTTGAACATTAGCAGCACTAAGAGAAATAGTGAGAGCATTGAATTGTATTCGAAATTGAATAGCATATTCTAGATAGAAGTATTCGTAAATGTAGGGTTTTATACATACTTTTCTTGGATATCTATCTTTGCTGAATCTCATTCAACGGCTCGGAGTGATAATTTACTTTGGCGCGAGATCTGGGGGGATAGAGAACTCGCATGACACTGTTTCACTTTTCGATGGATAGCTGGTAAGATTTGGCTACAGAGTAAAGAAGTTTCCGAGGGCCGTTCAATTGGGTACTAGCTAGTTGATAGTGTTTCTACTTACTGCAGTAGGTAGTCATTACCTCGCGGCATTGTCTCCCAAAAGCCACGACTACTAGAGTCTACCCGCTAGGCCTCTGCTTGGATCTTCAAATCTTAAGAATCTCGGCTGCAAATTAGACTGCAACTCTGCTGTTATCTTTTGATCTTTGTACCTCATTCTTCTGGATCTTTGCACCTCTTCTGACATCTTTTGGGTTTTCTTGCTAGCACCTCAAATGCCTCTTTGAATGTTCCACCAGGTGTATGGTACTACTTACGAGGAGCCAGTCAGTTGGCGCACAAACCCAATTACAACAACTCTTGTCGGGCGGTGGCTGGTCAACCTAGCAATTGTCATCACTAGCAGCTCGAGCAGGGATTCCAGGCCGCCATAGCTCCTGCTACTAGCTACTGTTGTATTCAGGAGACACAACCAACATCCTCGGCCCATCATCACTCCCTACTAGTATACCCGGTTACTCGGTGGTGCTGCGCGCGCCGAGGGTTGTTGTTGATACTGAACACTATTATATCAATCAGTGGCTGTGAGAACATAGTATTCTTCGTCTCTCTAGTAGTAGAGGAGCAGCAGTGGCGCTGAAGAACTGAAAGCAACTAGTAGTACTCGCTCGCATCTAGTAGCAGTGTGGCACTCATCGCTCCGAGTAAGTACCAAGGTTGCTCTTCTTGTTCTTCATTTCCAAGAAACGTTTCATTCATTTGTGCCGGAGCTCTGAAAGGCTTCTCTTGTGGTGTAGCTTTTCTGCCGTCATGTGTGTGTGTTGCCAGGGTCTGTTGCTTGCTTGTCGCTCGTTGATGATGATTTGCGAAAAGCACTGCGCCTCAAGGTAGTAATAGCCAGCACCGCGACCGTAGCTATATCCCAAACCCGTATAACAGCTTTTCCTCCCTTCAGCCACCATCACCGCCATCAGCCAGCGCGTACAGTAGTATATCCCAAACCCAACAACAATTTTTCCCTCTCCGCCATCACCAAGTAGCTAGTAGCTGGCTGAGTACACACCATCATCATCATCATCACGGAGAGAGGACCTCGGTGTTTTTTTTTTTTTCGGTAAGTAGAAATCTCGAAGTTCACGGAACATTGCTGGTGCACATTCCGATGCCAGCCAACGGAAATGGTGGTGACTTGACGGCTCCTGTTAGCTATGGAGCAGCAGGAGGAGCCCTGGTCCCACAGGAAATTGCAAACCACCACGGCAGCTCTGCCAGCTTCAACACAACATGATGCCTATCCTGTAGGCAGAGGAAGAACGCTCTAGCTCTCTAGAGAGACCTAACTGATATTCTGCTACTAGAGAGTAGTCTACGCTAAATCTGGGTTGTATTCATTCATAGTTTGTCACTCTCCAGTGCGAGTAACAGTAGTGCGGTAAGGGAGTCCCTTTGTTGTGTGTACTGTTACTCGCACTATAGAGAGTGGGGAAGTCGAGTTACTACTCTCCTAGGCTTGTGAAGACGATCATGTCGATAAGATCGCTGTGTTTGCAATGATTGCAAAGACTTGAACTTCTTGTCAAGATAGGCAGAAGACATCCATTTCGATATTTGGGCACCTTGTTGAAAGGCAATATTCTGCTTCTTTTGTTTCAGATGCCCAAGCAGAGGAGCTTATCCGGTGATAAGTGTCTCTTATCCTTGTTGAGTCATCATGATTCTGAATAGGTGCGAAACAAGGTGCACATTGAATCGTCGTTCTTGGTGATGATGATGAACTGAGATGCAAGACCGGAGGATCATTGACGTCCCCATGGGCAAGAACTGCCGGGCTTGCAACGGGCGAGAATTCTGAAAGCGATTCGCAAGTTTTGTTTTCATCGCCGCAATGCCTGCTATTAATAATAATGGGTAAAAAGATATCGGTAGTACGTTGTGAGCTTCTTCGTGGCGCGATGAGTCCTCCTGTAGCGTTGCTGCCTGCTCCTCGAGGATGAACAAGAACCCAGAAGTCATCCTCACAAGACGAGCCACCATCTGTGGCCGTTGTCGAGCAGCCCGTGTCGAAATCCATAAAGACCTTTTCTTCCTTGGTGGCAGGGTTCTTCATTATGGGCGATAGTAGCAGGAAGTTGCTCGCCGTGAATGCGGGAGGAGTCGCAGGCGGAATCATGTCGTCTAGTAGTAGCCCCTTCGATGACAACGTAGAGACAATCTCCTCTGCTTTTGGGGGCTCCATCTTTGTTATTATTATTTGAGGCGGAAAAAATGGCATGTTGTAGTGCCCTCGCGTTATCAATCCCACGACCAATAGAACCGCTGTTCACTGGATCACTGCTGTTCTGCTTCAACATCCAATGTCGTTCGTTCGTTAGTAACCAGCATCACGGTCACACATGGTTATGTTAGTCGTGCCAAAGAAAACAGCCCACAGTGTTGGCTCCACTACCGTGCATGGGCTCACGCTAATATGATGAGTTCCCATGTAACACAATCGTAGGATTGTAGTTCAATGAAATATGACCACTGTGGGGACGACGTTGTTGGTCTTATCGAGATTGCTCTTCTAATGGAACTGACTGCGACACGGTTAGGTCAATTGGTTTCCAGCACGAACTTGGTGAACACAACCGGCATGCCCACCGGGGAGCTCGGCTAATAGAGGCTGGCTCTTGACTCGATGACAGCGCGAGCATCATCTGCGCTGTCTTTTTTAGCTGTTTCGGCGCCTAAAACAGTCTGTTGCTGTATCTATCATCGGAACAGTGTCAAGATAGTCTCTACTTTTTGTGGTTCCGAAATAAGCTCGTAATAAATGAACTTCGACAAACCAGCATGTCGACCCATTCCTCAGTAACCAGGAGAATCAAACAGATTCTTGACCTTGGACATGTGTAATTTGAGAAAATGCTTGTGCTACAATCGCGGCCTCGCCTGTTAGTTATAGTCGTGCCAACGAAGAGAAAAGTTGGTTCAAGTTAGGTTAAAAGCCTTGGATAACACTTCCTATCATAGCAGTTCGCTGAACCAAAACCGTTCTAAAGTGGCGTCAACTGTTGACACTTTGAATCTTGCTCCTCATCCAAATTGTGCTCGACAGAACTATCTGCCTTTCCACTTATTGACTCTACATACAGAGTATACCTACTACTCGTGGGAGATAAAGTAGTTAGGCGACGTTGGGAAGACTAACTGGCTCGTCATGGCGCTGTTGGAAAGGCTGAAGCTAGCGCAGCGTCTGTACTGTGCAAAGGCCTTGGTCACTTTGTGGGCTATGTCGCCGCGGATCCAAAATTTATCAACGGACAATGTTGAGATTTTATAATCGTGTTTCTCCTGATCGACTGATAACCTCATGGCGAAGGTCACTAACTGGTGGGTTGACTGGGTGACTGCTTCGACAAACCAACATGTCGACCCAATGTCAGGCTTCGTCAGTAACCAGGAGAATCAAACAGATTCTTGATCTTGGAGGGATATCACGATTAGCTTTGCCTTCGCGTCGCCAATGATGACGTGCGAGATTTGATAGTCACGGCCACACAAGATCGCAAAAATGCCCAGATTTTTTACGGCGCAGTTATTAGTATGGTGTCTTCGCAGTCCAGTGAAGGGAAGTCGCTCTCTCTCTAGAGGGACGCCAACATAACTTCTTGAATCTCACCCAGGTTTTGCTCTTACCCGAGCTGGCTGCGCACGTGTTGGTGGAGGTTGATTCTTTTCTCCCGGGCAAAGTGGTTAGCTGGTATGTGGTGGGGAGGTCAAGAAGACTGGCTGGTGAGAGTCATGACGACCCGTTGACATGCCTTGAAATGTGCTGGTTGTGATTAGAAAACTATGAAGGGAGCGGAGAACAGATATTTATGATCGTGTTTTACTCCATGAACTACTGAGACTGCTCTGCTCCATGACCTAATGAGACGTTGTTGAGGAGTCACGCCGGTCTTTTATTGCCCCACTCATGCCCCACTCATGGCGACAACTGCTAGCTAACTAGCGGGTTGACTGGGTGGCAGCTTCGACACACTAACATGTCATCCCATGTCAGGCTTCGGCAGTAACCAGGAGAACCAAACAGATTCTTGAACTTGGCGATATATAGCACGACTGCTCTTGCAGGTGTTGGGGTGGATTTTGTTGCCATTGCGACGAAAATGACGTGTTGTTGACAAGCATCACGGCCACACCGGATCGTTAGTCGTGCCAACAAAAATTCACTAGATGTGAAGGAGCACCGTCTAGTTGCACAGATGCACCACGCTAGAGAGGTGCGCATCCAACGACTTTGTTGGAATGGAACTAACTGCTACTTCGAGGTTGGCCAGCTCTCCACTCAACATAATCGTAGTACGACGTATGCCTACTCAAGAATGCTGGCATGGTGACTCCTCAACAACACAACCTGGAGTCGCTGAAAGCAGTTGAACTTGCTGCAAAGCCTTGTCACGTTTTTGTGCTGTGTCGTGGATAGTGCCAATTACCATCAAGTAATATGGAGCACTGCATCTCCAAGCCCGCGACGACAACCGATAAATGGGCTCACAGAGGTGCTAATAACTAGGTTCACAAGGTGGCTGCTTCGACGAAGCGGCAATGGCAGGCTTCGTTGGTAACCAGGAGAATCAAACATATTCTCAACCTTCCAGTTAAATGACACGATTATTTATTGCATGTCCTGGCTTAAATCGCCTCTCCCCTAATCCTTACCCAGGTAAGAACAATGATGGCTAAATTAGATAGAGCTAATCGTGCCAACGAGAAATGTCCTAGCTTTTTCACCATAAGCACCATGGAATCGCCCATCACATGACACGTTGCTCCAGGGGCGCCACAAATATGGTGGCGTGATTGTCTTGCTGCGAATGTGTGTGGTGTAACAAGCCGGAGGCACGACGCCACGAGGAATCAATAATCGTGTCGTTCGGGAACTCTATACCCTTCTTCGTCGGTGGAGCCAAATAATGATGTCCCTGTAGCCACGACTTGGTCTAAACTCACGTTGCGAACCACGTTGCAAACGGTTTGAACGAGTAACTGGAACTCTCTTGCCAACTCCTCGGCCTTTTCAGGGTTTGCCATCATTACTGAGCCTAGCTGTCAAAGCTATTGATGTTTCGAAGGTGACGGTAAGATCTTGATAGTATTTTTCTTTCTGAACCTAAAGCCCCACTAAAGTCATCCTGAACCAATTCTTCGCGCATCGTGTTCGCAGAAACTCTTTGGTGGTTGCCGCATCATAGAGGCTAATCATCATTTTAGCAGCATTTGGTCCCTCTGAATTGTCAAGACACCGCAGATCCAACAACCGTATGTCGCGACCATCGGAGCCATCAGCTAACGATCCAAGAGTGAAGCCTTCATCCCCGCGACCTGAAACGCCCGTTCAAACACGTTGACGCCTGACTCGGGTAGAGAGGGCGATACCGATGCAATAGAAAGAGCTGCTGTATGTAGCCCCAGCTATTACTCCAGCACCAATGATTATCACATCAAAAACATCCTCCCTCCTTCGTTCTGCCATACAGTTAGATTGATTGAACAGGTATGATCCAGATCTGGTGAATGTGACGGACTTTCACGTTGAGGAGGTCGCACAGATAGCTTGTGATGGCACTATTACTGCCAAGCAACTACAGTAGCAACTGCAACAGCAAACTTCAATCCTTGTTGCTCCGCAAAACTACGGCTGTTGATGAGAACGTGAGGAACGAACGTTCTCATGTTTTCTTGATGAGAAGGCCAAAAATCATACACCCCTCTGGAGACTTGATCTTGCGCCAGAGGCTAATTTTGCGGTATTTGTAGAAGGTTGCTGGAGCACGTTCCTGCCCATCTGGTTTCCAAGGAGTAATACATGTAGAACCAAAGAAGCGTGGTTCTTCGTCAAAATTATTTTGATTGGCAGCTTGCATTGATGCAAAAAGTCACAGGAAAAGTCACAGAAAAGACTGGAAAGTCTCTTAAATTTGCCAAAAGTACCAGAAGCCATTGACACCGAGAGAGACAACAAGAAGCAACGCAAGCAACAACACGCCCCATTATTATAAAACGGCACCAAGCAATATCAAATGAAGAGAAAGCAAGAAAAGACAACAGGAGCCGAATTGAAGACGCCAATCGTAGAATCATCCGAGGCTAGCTCAAAGCAACTAGCCACGTTTCGAGCAAATTTCGAAAAGGTCGTGTCACCAGAACACACCGACGACGAGGAAACTGAAACAACCCAAAACACAGAAAATAATACATTTCAAGACTGGGAGTCTGCGTTATGCACTACTGCTGCGGCAAAGACTCAAGCCGAGACAGACTCACGGAATGCCGAATTAGAAACTGATGCATGCTTTCAACATTCGGACAAGAAACGGCGAATCAACCCCCCTTCAAGAAGCAGCAGCAGCGACCAAGCCAAGTGCTCTGTCACTGTGAAATCATCCAACGAATCTCGAACTTCCAACTATCGCCGCCAACCTGGAGAGTCGAGTACTAGTGGGAGTTCCGCCAAAGTATCTAGCACGGGGCCAATGTGGGGCCAAGACTCTGCAACATCAGATGAGACGAGTCAGCCCGCGGTCGTATCTACATATGGTGGAGACAATGAGTCCATTATCTTGACCGAGCAAGTCGACGGTTGGTCCATCGCAAACACGGACAAAAAAGACGATTGCGACAACAGTGACACCAGCCTTGTCGAGGAGGAGCCGCAAACGTTGAGACGACACGGGGCATAACACTCAACCGCAGTAGGGAACAACAACTGCAGCTAGCATGTCACACGTACAGAGCGTGCAGTATAACGCTAGAAATACAATATGCGTTAGCTACAATTCCATGGTGCTATTTTCTGTTGCGAGACTCTCTTGAACAAACAATCTATTTTCTGTTGCGAGACTCTCTTGAACAAACAATCCAGAGAGGCCTTTCTTTTTCATTGGCTCCTGCACAACAACATGGGGCTATACATTCTCTTCCTTGCTCTTTTGTGCCAACTCCTCTGTGACCGTGGTTGCCATAATGTTGACGTCGTTCCCTGGATCGCATCTATAGTGATTGTTGTAACAGATTCAGCGGTTCATTGTTGATAACAAAAACGATTCGGTCCTCGTTGGCGTTTAGGATCATCAGCTGTGGGATTCCAAATAGTACTAGACACATCAGCGCAGCGAGCTACAGAGTTAGTATTTATGACCCTCTGCCAGATATTAGTCTATGCCACTGTTTGATAACCCCACGTGGAGATATTGTCCGTGTGGTTGATGAGCAGGAGGAATACTGAGTTTATAGCTAGAGGACTCGGAGCCATCGCACATTGCGCCATACTATGACCTTCTTGTTTGGCTGTGGGAGGTTGTATATCGTCTACAACATGATAGTGATTACCATTTGTGGTAAGAGACTTTGGATTCTTAGTAGGAAACCCTGGCCGCGCGAAGTGTCATGTTTGCTGCTGCTTCACGTAATGTGTGTGTGTGTGATGACCATCACCCCCCATCGAGCAGACCAAGAATGATTGCTTCTATTGTATTGCCGCACAGACTATTTTATATGCTCTCCTCGAACTTCGGTTGGTCACCTACAACTCAGTAGTAGTAGCGTTCCTACTCTAGAGTGGTGCGCTGTGATGTGTGCGAAACCATGCCACCCAAAGCCTAAAGTGTGGAGAAAGATATGAAAGCACTTTTGCATCGTGTCTCTCGTACTATTTGTGGATCAAGAAACAAGTTAGAAGGCACTTAATCGTGTTTTTCTCCGCTCAGGGCAAAGAGAGATCCAGAGTTGCTACAAAGCTTCTTCTTCTTCTTTCTTCTGATGGTGATGTGATGTGAACCCATGCTGAGCAGGAAAGGATAATTAACTTTGCCACTCGCGGCATTGGTTGGTGGATCAACAAACAAGTTAGGAGCATATTGATCATATTATTTTCTCCACCCACGAATGACTAGGTGATATACAAAACAGTTGTCTTTGAGGCAAACAGGCAGAAGTGGTTGGTTGGCATGCAGTGTCTTCTAGCTAGTACTACAAATAGAGAGTGTTGCAAGCTTCTGATCCTACAGTAGTTAGATCTAGTGACAGGTAAAAAGTTGCCGGCGGTGAGAACCTTCTCTTAGTCGTGTTAGACCGCTATGCCCTTCCGACGTAATCGTGTTTTAGAGTCACCTTTTATTATGCCATGTACTGACGTACGTACTTGAACTTGTGTGAGAACCAATGCTATCCATCTATCGCCTAATCCGTGCAACAACGGTCATATCCATCAGGTTTATCTCGTACTAGACATGCAGCTACAGACAGTAGTACTCTCTCTCTATTAGAGCAGCTTGATTGCAGCATTGGTGAGCTATTCGCTGCCCCGAGAACAAATGATACGGCGCCGTGCTGTGCTTGTTGTGCAGAGGTGCAGTAACTTTTAACTTGATCATAAAATCAAAGTGCGTCCTTTTGTCCCTTAGGTTTATTTGAATTCGTTTGGGCTGGTCATTTTGTGGATCAGTACGCATGCTGGATGGGCGTCGAAGGAGCCACATACATGGTATGCCTTTCGCCTCCGCCGTTTGTACAAGATGCTGAAGGAACAATTTGACGTAGTGGTCTACCCCGTCTTGTGGCTCGTATGTGTCGTCCAGTACTTGTCTAACAGGGTCTCCCACACCCAAGAAGTTGAAGTCAGAGACCAGCGGCTCGTTCATGAATGCTGTGTGTTTGGTCTGGTCGTACTTTGCGCAGTTCGACTCATTGAGCACTCGTTTGATGTTGGCTTTGCCAGTGACGTCCATTTTCCGCCCTGTGGAGTCAACGGTGGCCACGAAGGTGACTGCGTTGGCGCGTAACTTATGGCGTACAATCTTGCTTTGTCTCGCTGTCGATCGATGTTTCTCTCGTAACCTCAGTTGCTTCAGTTGTTTCTCCTTGGTCGAGTCCTTGGCTTGGGCTAGAGCGCCCTCGAGGCCGTCCTGGAAAGTCTGTCGCATCTCGTCGGCTTTTGGCTTCTCCTTAAGATAGTGTCGAAACATTTGTTGGCGTTTGAGTTTGCTGTCCTCCAGTGTGTATCCTTGCGGTCCCGTGATTCCCACCACGACAATGAGACGTTGTAGGAACCGGCTGCTGAGTCTCTGTCCCTTTTTCTTGCGGATGATCATATCCCAAGCGTAGAGTTGTTGCCACACACCCTTTAACCTGGGACTCCATGGAACCGCACCCATTGTAAGTTTCATGCAGTGATATTCTGCTGCGGCAATTCCTTCCAACCGAAGTTTGTCCAGTTTCTCGTATTCTTTAATCTGTTCCAGCGTTGGCGGATAGTTGATAGCATTCTCCAGCGCAACAGCTTTCTCAACGAGCTTGTGGAACACGATATATATGCGACAAGATACTCGAGATATTTCTTCACAATCCTGTGATCCTTGTTTTGAAGCTGTCTTGCTTTTGGTCGTACCAGGGGCGCCATGGGATAACCGAGAGCTGCTTCATAAGTGATGTCAATCCATCCAGCCCAATGATTGCTGGGACAACCCATCCCAAATGCCAAGTAGCCACCTTGCTCAATATCCAGACTCAGGGAAGCAAACACGCCGTCGATGGGCTTGGAGCCTCTGTCTCCTGTAGCAGGAGCATCCTTGCTGCCGTGTTTCTCCATCAGAACCTCTCGTAGGCCGAATTTATCCATGCGTTCTTTCATAATCGGTGATCTGACGTCTTTGTTCCAATCCCCCCGTGAGGACGATTTGGTCATGGTGGACCAGGCTTCGATTGCGCTGCAGAGGTCACCCCAGAAAGCTTTGTGCGGTGCTCGTTTGTTGTCTGTTTTGTTGAGGTAGAATTGATGCTGACCCGGGACCGAGTGTATTCCGCCGCTTGGTTGAGGGCAGTAGACAGAGACTACCCTTAACGCCTCCGTCCTTGGAACCGTTGCCAGCTCCACCGTCCGAGACCCGTTTCGTCGCTCCTTTTTGCATGAATTGATGTGCCATTTTTTCACGCTCCATACGGCCGTGCCTCCCCACTGGTGTGTTGATTCCGGTGTTTCCGTCGAGTTATAGG
>JAVCKV010566503.1:0-10447 GCA_032274145.1 Herpochondria borealis | reverse complement strand
CCCCTCTTTGCCTGGAATCAAGGCAGCACTGCAAACAACCGAAGAGGAAGCTGAAGCAGTGTATCTAATGACTCAAAGGAGCCAATGGCCGCAAAGACAAGGTACGAGCTCTAATACAACATTTAATCGTTGGAATAATAGTTCTCCTTTTTACCCACCCATGAATCAGATGCAATACCCACGCTTCAACACAATGAACTTTCCACTCATGCAGCAACCCTTTCCTGACCCGACTATGTGGAACCCTTGGGTTCCCCAGCAACCATACTTTAATCAGTGGAACCCGAGCTGGGCAGCCCAGCAAATACCTTTCCCTCAACAACAGCAATCTCTTCCCACTAACAGCAACAGTCCATTTAAAATGAGCAACCCTAGCCCCACTCTTCTCTTCCAAAACATCATACTTCTACAACATCTCACTAGTAACACATTCACTCAACCCAATTCTCGCCTTCACTGGATCTTCAAAATCATTCAAACTAAAACTGAAATCATGGAATCTTTTATCAACTTCATTCAAAAACTTAATAGAAAAATTAGTTTTCAAATTATGTTTAACACTTACATTCCTTCTGAAGACAGTGCATCTTTTCTCACTCACTTTACTCTTTCCTTCTTATTCATTTTCTGAAATTATAATATCAACAGCAAAGACTTGGTTGACTTCGAAATTGAACTTATCAATATGACTGTCTTTATTCACACAAGACATGAAACATCTCTTTCCATCCAACACCCACCTCGCCAATTCATGAGACAAAACCCCTTCAACTGGAGAGAACTTTTTAGTTTTAATCATCTTGCTGATTTTTTCAGTGATTTAATGATTATCATTTCCCGGTTTCAAAAATTTAACAATATTAACTAAAGTATTGTAAGCCATTTCCATCAACTCGTCACTCTCCCCATTAATAATAACAGAATGGGCCAGCAAAGCAGGAAATCCATCAACATGGACCCCCAAATCGACCTTCACCAAATCCTTGTCCTTCAATTGATAAGAGTCTTCTTAAAGAGGAGAAAAATGACCACAAACATCATTAACACTCAAGCAAACAGGAAAGGCAACTCCCTTTTCCATATGTTTCTTGGACACATATAACAGAGCACACTCTTCGACAATTCTCTTATTCCCGAAGATACACAATTCTCTTATATCTTGTCCTGCCTTACACTTTTCTAGTACCTCCAGCATTACTTTCTGAGCAACTTGCCCGGCTGCCTTATACTTGTCCAATACTCCTGGTCCTTGGATAGAATCATCTATTTTCTGTTGTGTCTTTTTTTCCATTATGTTTATAATTTTTAACTAAATCGAACACTTTGATTATAAAAATCTAATTTATAATGGGTTGCAATTCTTCTAAAAAACAAAAAGAAAATATTAAAGATGGACTTAATATTAATGATTAGAAAACTGAGCAAATGAAAACACAAGTTAAAGTGGAAACCAATAACTAAATTTAGCAAATGAAAAGTGAGGCTTTTGAAGATGGAAAAAAAGTGGTGAATAAATAAGTATCCCAAGGAGACAATTGGTTGGAAGATTTAAAAAGAGATGTAAATAATAATTAATTTATTTAAATTTAATTTTTTTATTTTTTGTCACCAGAAATGTGAAAAATCTTGTTTTTCTTTTTGATTAATTTCAATCCAGAAGGAGCACTTTTTAAGATCATATCTTTTTGTAGGAAGTTTATCATATTTTTCCCTTCTGATTCTAGTAATCCCTTTTTTAAATTGTTTTTATTATCTGTGAACTTTGCACTCAATTTATCTAAAATATTTTCATTTAATTTTGAATTGGATTTTTATTAAGTTGAGGATTTCTCATTTGATTCTTTGATTTAAGATTTTCATAGAAGTAATTTTTTAGAAATGTCTAATTCTTTTTGATCTAGTTTTTGGATTATGATATTAATATTACCTTGATATGATTTATAGTAGTTAAGAATATCTTTTTCATTTAAAGATTTGTTTAAAACTTCCATTAGTATTTTATTTATTTTATAATTATGATCTTTTATGTGATTTTTTAATTTTTAGTCACAATTTTTAATATAAAAATTATTTGAAATTAAAAATTCATTATTTTTATTAATATTTTAATCAGATAAATGATTTTTGATAATTTATTATATTTATTATTAAAGATCTTTTTATTGATGTAAATTGTTTCCATACGGATAGTTTAATTTATAGTCTTCTTCTTTTGTATAATTTTACTTTTCAACAATAAAACAATTCCAGAAGAAAATTCTTATTACTTCTATTATTGATATCAAAGTTAGCAAAGATGTTCGATTTGTTGTTAATAAATGTTATTAACAAATTATAATCATGAAATTGAATCTAAAAAATATATTCATAAATAGAAAAATATAAAATGTATTTTTATTTTTAAATCCAATATAAGTCCAATCTAAGAAATTGAAATTGATAATTAAATCATAAACAAATAACAATATCATACTTGAAAAGAATAAAAATACCCAAAATCCATAAATTACATTTGATTATTTGGAAAATAATGATAATATCAATACAATTATTAATAAAATATATTTTATGAAATTTATGTAATAATGTAATTTAAATTTTTGTATTCTTTTTAAATTTTATATTGCTCTTATAGTAAGCAATACAAAAGTTATTATTGTCAATCTAAATTAATATTATTTAATGGTATCTTCTTCAACAAAATCGTATCTTAAGAAGTGAATAAAATTAATAATTGTTTATATTATATCATTTAAAGGTATCACTAAACATAATAATTATTAAGTGATAAAAATATCAACAAATCTGATTTTCTTGAAAAATTATGTAAATTAATTTAAGAATAAACATTAAATATATTTTCTTATTTCATAATCGACTAATCTGAAAGGATTTATTAAATATATTATCACTATAAGCCATGGGACATATAATAAATATTAAGATACTTCTTCACTTAAATATTTATTATCTTTCAAAATGAAACTCGCAGAACAATATAAATAAACAACCATCCAAATAAATGATACAACTATTACTCTTTTTAATAAATTATATGATTTAATATCAAAAATTCTTAGTTGAAGAATTTTTTTATATTTAATTTGATTTTTCTAATATAATATTAAATTCATTACAATTAATAAAAAATACAAAATAAAAATAAACCCACCTCTAAAGGTACTAAATTATTTCGTAATAAAGTTTTTTGGTTTTTGATTAAAAAAATTCATTTCAATTAATGTCAAAATAAAAAATACAATAAAAACAAAACAAAATCCAAAAAAAGTAAATATCTTTGCTATTTAATAAGGGAAAATAATATTATTCTTTTATAATTATTAAATAATTCTTTTTCCCTCTTCTTCCTTTCCATATTGATAAAAATTTTCTAAATATAATTATTTCAAACATATTTCAATTTTCTTTATATAATTAAGATTATTTGATAATTCAGAGCTTTATAATATTTTGATATACTAATTATACAAACAACATTTCTTCTATCCAATATCATTTAATATATTTCTATATTAAGTTAATAAATTTGCAATTGTTTTGATATTTTAGAATAAAAAATGTTCGAATTAATGAATTTATTTAATAAATTTTTCCATCTTGTATCTAATTATTCCTTTTTTAATATGATCATCTTCTTTTTTCATATATTCCAAATTTAGTATTATATTAAATAGAGATCTTTTTATTTTGTTATTTATTTGGAACTTTGTGAAAATTATAAATTTTTATGTTTCATTTGTTAAATTTTCTAAAAATAATTCTTTTAAAAAATCGATTTGTACTTATTCTTATGGGTTAATATCAGAAATTAATTCTTCCATTAAAATAACAGCGGTTTTTAATCTGAAAATTGCTAATTTCTTTAATATGTTAAGGTGTGAAGGGATATCGATATAATAATCTTTATATCTATTCAATTTATTTATTTTCATTTATTAATAATTAATTTTGTTCAGAATTTTAATTTTACTTAATTAGATTCATAATATTTAATTTTACTTAATTAGATTTACAATATTTAATTTTACTTAATTTTATTCATAATCTAATTTTACTTAATTTGATTCAGAATTTTAATTTTACTTAATTAGATTCAGAATATTTACGGAAATCTTCCATATAATTCAAAATTGAATCATTTGACATTATTATATATTCATACCAAACATCTTAAAAATTTAAATAATTTTCAATCATTAAATAATTAAAAATAATATTAAATAAATTATTATATTTTTCAAATTGGCAGTAGAATTTTAAATTATCTCCAACTCCATTATATAAATATTTATCCAACCAAAAAAAATGAAATAATTAATTTTCCATTCTATTTTATTAAAAAATAACAGTTCCAATTCCTTCATCTTCAATTTCTAATTCATATTTTATAAATTAAATTACTCCATGCCTCTTCAATCCTTATTTATTGCCATTTTTGATACATCATTAATATAAATATTTTTATAAATCAAATGAAAGTAAGTATCTATCTCGTAATAATGTACATCTTAGTACCAATTCAATCCCATTCTTGGTAAAGATGAGGTTCCAACAGGAACAAATGTCAAGTGGGATGTTTGGAATGTGATGTTACTGCCAAGCACTGTTAAAAGTGCGATTAAGATAATTTATATTATCTTAAGAATAACAAGTGCAAGAAGAAAGACCGCACTTGTAAAGCAATTGACAGTGAAGGCAATTGCTTGGAATGCTTCAGTCCTTTTTATCCAGTGGTTAGTGAAACCTCTTTGGATAATTGTAGGAAAAGGGGAAATCAGAACATTTCTTGGTGTGCTTCTTATACAGCACTGGGAGTATGTTCTGATTGTGCTTTGGATTGTTATTTATCTGATGGATTTTGTGTGAAATCAGATATTAATATTCCTAATTGTGCAGATTATGATATTGAGGGTGATATCATAATTTGTAAGGAGTGTAAGAAGGGTTATTACTAATCTAATAGTTAGTAATAATGTTTGACTAATCCAGACGATAGTAGCAGTTGTTCTGCTTACTAAAGTCTTTATTGTTATTAATGTAATGGAGGTTATTATTTAGCGGAATAATAATTTACTCCTATTGTTAATGATGGTTTCTTTGGATTAGTTTACAATGACAATTGTACTATAATACCTGATGATCAATTGGATATCAATTGTGATCAGTATGATAGTACTGGTAATTGTTAATTATGTAATGTTGATTATTATATTAATAAAGATAATAATAATATTTGTGAATTAATAGAATCTGCTGGTGGAAATGTTGATTACTCTATACCTAATTGTTAAGACTAGTCTACTTTAAATGATTGTTATTAATGTAAAGATTAAAGAATATTAATAGATGATAATGGCAATAGAAAATGTACTCCTATTGAAACTTAAGAAGGATGTAAAGTCAATGATTTGATCAATCCAGATAATAAAGAAGAAAGTGTATATAATAATTGTCTTGAATGTGAAGATTATAATCAATATTATTGGAATGATTATCAATGTATATTAAGGGTTGGTACAATTGATTTTTGTAAAAATTATAACCCAACATCTAAGGAGTGTTAAGAATGCGATGAGAATTATACTCTTGATATTAATACTAATAAATGTATACAATTTGAAAAAGAATGTTTAGAGTATGGAGAGTTTGATACTTAAAATAATTTATATTGCAAATAATGTACATTGAAATAGTGTTTGATAGGAAAATAGTGTTAGGATACTCCTGATATATTGGATGATTTTTATATAAATAATTGTTAGAAATGTTTTGCAAATTATGATAAAAAAATATATGATATTGATAATGATAATTCTATAAATGAAATATGTAAATATGAAAATGGATAAATAGTAGAACCAATTGATGATGAAAGTTGTCAAACAAAAATAAATATTTGTAAAATAAATTCAATAAGAAAAAGACAATAAATTTAAAAAAATGAAGAAACTATAATACTTATAAAAAGTGATTATTGTGCCGAAAATTTATTTCCAAATTGTTTATAATTAAACTCTTCGAATAAGATAAAATGTGATTTATGTTAAGATGGATATGTAAATATTGAATATAAGCTTACGAGTAAAGATGAATGTTTGGTTTAATATAACGAATCCAGAGATAAGGAATTATTTACCAAAATTTATCTCAAAAATGAAGAATGTTCGAGCATTAATAACTCAAATCATTTGATAATAACGAAATGCGAGTTACAAACCAAATTAGATGGATGTAAGGAATAACATTAAAAGCAAACTACAACCATATAAATTTAATCTTATTATTCATAATTTATAGATTGCTCTATTTGCGAAGAAGGTTATATATCAAGACCGGTTTATGGATTAGTGGGAGAATTTATAATTAATGCAAATATATTAAATTGTGAAATAGAAATATATACAAACGATAAAATACTATGTAGTAAATGCAAGAATGGATTTTATTATGATTTAAAATAAAATACATGTAGTGTACAAAATAATGAAAATGTATAATAAAAATGCCTTTCTTCAGTCAATGGTAATAATTTCTAAAAGTAATATCAATAATAAATAGATTCTGTTTGGTACACTTTTTATGATGTTTGTTTATTTAAAAATTCAACCAATTTAAGTGATTTTGAACTAACAGAAAATTGTTAACTTTTGTCTCACAGTGCAATAAATCTGGATGATGTTTCTAATTCAAAAAACTATTGCTATGAATGTAATGATGGATTTAGTCAAGTACTAGTCGATGATATCAATGACATCAGTATAGTCAATCCTTTAGGGGGTGATGGAACAGATTTATATAATAACAATAATAATATTTCTTATAGTGGAAGATGGGATGATTTTAAGCCTGTTTTTACTTGTGAATAGGTTGAAAAAACTAAAGGTTGTATGGATGATGATGATAATCTAATTGATTGTTGTTAGTATTATGTAGCTAAAAATGATTCTTGTGCTGATAATTGTGTTGAGGGTGTAGATTGTCCGGATTGTTTTAAGTGTGTGGCTTGTATTAATGGAATATTTCCAACATAAGAATCATCGGGGGAAATCTAATGCCTTCCAGAAAATACTTGTGACTTCACTAAATAATATAATATTGAAGGTAGTTATACAATATTAAAGACTTGTGATGATGTAAATATACCAAATAGTAAATATATTTTACCAAATTTATTAAATTAAAAATATTCATAAATCTAAATTAACACAGCTAGTGTTTCTATTACTAATTGTCTTGTTTTATCAGAATTTAGTTCCAAAATTCAATGTTTGATTTGCGAGAATTTCACACAAAGTATTACAAATGATAGTGGTGACTAAGAATGCTTACCAAATAAATTAATTGGATTAAATCAAACAGACTTTACTTTATCTCCAAATGGATAATATATAACAGATGATAAATTAAAAATATAATCAGAAGTATTTACTGATACAAATCAGAATTAATAAACAGATAATTGTTTTTTACATTTTAAAGACAATTCAGCCCTGACAATAGAATATAAATGTTAAGTATGTAAAGCGGGATATTATTTGGATGAAAATTTTAATTGTATTTCTTTGGCTGATTAACAAATATGTTCGGCATTTGGCGATTATAAATTATAAACATAATATAAAGAAAGATAAAATTTGAATTTGTACACCTATTTACAATCAAGAAATCCATTTTTATTATGCCCAGATTATAATAATGAAATATTTTACTTCCCATACATACTTTAAAGATGTCTCCTTATTGATGATTATTAAAATAATGTAAATTAACAAACAAATGATAATATTTTTATTGAAAATTGTAAAAATTATTCTTTCATAGAATAAGGTGCTGATAGAAAATCTGTTTGTATTGATTGTTACAATACTGATGGATCTGATGGAAAGAATACTGGTTGTTTTAATACCGAAGATACAATAATAAATTGTTTGGAATATGGTATTATTGATAAATAATTTGGATGTTCAAAATGTATTGGTAATCTTATTTATTTTGATGGTACTTGCTAAGTATAATGCGAAGAGCAAGAATCAAAATGTTTTATTAATGGGGATTATAAATTTTTATCATCTTAATAATGTTTAAAACTAACTTGTTAGGAATGCATAGAAGATTATTATTTAGATTTAAATGATGATTGTATTGAAATTCCAGAAACTGAAACAGAAAAGTTTAAGTTATCTGTAAAAGAATTAGATAATACACTGAATACAATACAATGTAGGAAAGGTTACTAATTTTATAAAATAAAAATATAACCCCAAGGAGAACCTTCATATATATTATAATGTATACCTTAAGTAAATGAGTCAGCTATAGATTTTTAGGTTGAATTTTAGAAAGTTAATCATGAAGTATTAAAATTTAATAAATAAGTTAATTGTTATCCAGGAAATTTCATAGTTATTTAAAATATTTAAGACGATGAATTTTAAATTAGCAATTTTCAAAATTGTTTCACTGATGAATATGATTTTTTTAATATTTCTGTGAATCCTTAATCATAATAAGGATCATCAGAAATTAATTTTGAATTTGATTATGATTGCCAAGTTGAATTGATTCCTTTAGATAAATGTTAAGTATTGACAATTAAAGATTTAGTTGCTGATCCTTGCGAGGATGATCCATCGATTGATTGTCCAATAATTGAATCATTAGATTCAGAGTGTCTATTTTGTGAATAAGGATATTACATTAAAGATGGTTAATGCAACCCTTATGACCCCGATGTATTGACGAATTGTATTAGTTTATGTCCAAATGATAATAAATGTTTGAAGAAAAATGATAATAGATATTTAGATTTTCTTGGTTTTGATGGTGATGATAATTGTTTAAAAAGAATTGAGATAAAGGAAGAAGATAGATCCTAGTCATGTAAAGATTGTATTAATAGAGAGAAAATAATAAGTATTAATATAGTATATGAAACTTGTAGTGATGAATCCCCCTCAGATGATGGTTGTGAAAATTGTTATTATTGTAAAGAATGTTTTGAATGTGAATAGTTTAAGGATTGTGAGGATGGATTGATTTAAGATGATAAAGGTAAATGTGTAGACAATATGTAATCCAAAAACTGTGATGTCAAATTACCGGACCAGACTTGTTTCTTTTGTAAGGTTGATTTCTACTTGGACCTTGTGATGTCATCTTATCAATGTGTAGCAGTAACTGGAGATGAAGTGTAGTGTGATATTTATAGTCCAAGAGATGATAAGTGTATTGTTTGTATTGACGGTTACTTGCTTGAAGGTGATGTATGTATTGAATAAGAAACTGGAAATTGTTAAAGAATTTTAAATAATAACTAATGTTTTAAATGCGATTCTGGATTTGTATTGAATGATGAGAGGGAATGTGATGCAGTTATTTCTTTGAAAGAACATTGTGTAGACTATTCAAGTTAATTAGTATGTGATAGTTGTAAGGATACTTTTACTTTGTACAATAATTCTTGTTAATTACCAATTGAAGGAAACTGTATTGTGAAGGAAACCATTTAAATAGAAATTGTTGACAGTAGTAGCGGAGAGGGAAATGGATAGTATGGATGGTGTTTGAGGAATGGAGTGAGGCAGTGGGTCAGATGGAGAAGGAGATAGTAATAATCAAGTAGTAACAGAAACAGATACAATTCCCAAAGTAATAGATCAAGAGGGTGGTGGAGACCAAGAAGAAGAAGAGGGAATCACCATTATCACAATAATTCATCAACAAGTGAATCCGTCGAAGTTTAAGAAATAGAAATATGTACAGTATGTAGAGATGGATATGTTTCTAATAATAAGTATCTTGTTGATAGTAATTTGGAAGGTTTTAATAATTTGTGTATTTTAGAAAGAGAGGAGTTCTGTAAGATGAATACCGGAGAAGAATTTGCAGACTTGTGTGCTTAGATTGAAAATTGTTCTGAAAAAGGATGGGAGAAGGAATGTAATCAGTGTGAGGAAGGATTTGTCTTATCTGCGGATGGAGGATAGTGTTATCTTAATAAATCAGATCATTGCAAGGTTTAAGTAGAGGATGAATTAGAGTGTTTGTCGTGTTCTCCAGGATTCGAATACGATGATGGAGTATGTACACTTAATTTATTAAAGGAAGGTTGTTATGATTTTGATGAGGAAACCGAGAAATGTATAACTTGTGCGAGTGGATACTTCATGAACTTGTAAAGTAAGTGCATATCATCCAAATAATGGAGAAGATGAAAAGATTAATTTAATTACCTATATATTATATATCAAAAACCTCTTTTTAAACTGTTATAATTTTTTATTAATTTGGAAATTTGGAAAACATTATAGAAAATTATTAATTTTAAAATTGAAAAAAGATTATAATAAATTATTAATTTTTTTAATTATTATTTAAAATATTTGATGTTCATGAATGGGGTTTGGGGTTTGGGGTTTGGGGTTTG
>JAVCKV010566492.1:0-10448 GCA_032274145.1 Herpochondria borealis | reverse complement strand
GAGAGCGATGGTGGTGCACTCGAGCTCGGTGCTGGGCTAGACGAGGGTACAAGGGAAGGCGGGGCAGTCACGGTAGGCCTGGGACTGGCAGTCGGAACAACTGTCGGTTCCACTGAGCCAGTTGGAGCAGCTGATGAGGATGGAGCATTTGACTGTACCGCAGCATTTGACGGGGCAATGCTCAAACTGGGATTGTCACTTGGACCAAAAGTAGAGCTCGGACGAGCTGTTGCGGTTGGAGAGAGCGATGGTGGTGCACTCGAGCTCGGTGCTGGGCTAGACGAGGGTACAAGGGAAGGCGGGGCAGTCACGGTAGGTCTGGGGCTGGCAGTCGGAACAACGGTCGGTTCCACTGAGCCAGTTGGAGCAGCTGATGAGGATGGAGCATTTGATTGTACCGCAGCATTTGACGGAGCACCGCTCAAACTGGGACTGATACTCGGAGCAAAACTAGAGCTCGGCCTAGATGTTGCGGTTGGAGAGAGCGATGGTGGTGCACTGGAGCTCGGTGCTGGGCTAGAAGAGGGTACCAGAGAAGGTGGAGCAGTTACTGTAGGCCTGGGACTGGTAGTGGGAACAATGGTCGGTCTCAGGGAGCTGGTGGGAGAGCTGGATGTGGAAGGTGTCTTGCTCGGTATTTGTGACTCCAACAAGATCGATGGGCTAGCACTTACAGAGGGGATCTGACTCGGTACACCGCTCTGACTGGGTTTCGCAGTGGCCGTTGGGACAAAAGATGGTTGATTAGTGGTAGTTGGAGCCCCACTTTGTGATGGACTACCGGAAGGTGGAGCTGTGGCTGTCGGTCGTGAACTGGTGGATGGAGACAGGCTGGGTCCAGGGGTCAGGCTTGGCAGCAATGACTCCGAAGGGTTATTAGAGGGCTCCAAGGAGGCAACAGGTGTTGAAGGAACGAGACTGTCAGATGGCGTGAGACTCGGGGCTATGGATGAGGTAGGCCCAGAGGTTCGAGTTGGATTGTCCGACGGTGGAGCGCTCACGGTTGGAGAGTCACTCGTAGATGGTGGTTTCGAGGGATGACCTGTAATTGTGGGGCCAGAACTTGCTGTCGGTACGAGACTAGGGGTCGGGGTCTTGCTGGGTTGTATCGACACAGATGGATTTCCGGAAGGCTCGAGAGACGTTTCCAAGTTGGTCGGAACAACACTCACCGTCGGCACCTGACTCGGTGGTTCACTTTGCGAGGGACGCCCAGTCAACGTTGGCACTCCAGACGGCGGATTGCTTGTAGTAGGTGCTGGGCTCGATGACGGTAGGTTAGAAGGGGGTGCAGATGAAGTTGGTCGAAGTGATGCGGACGGTAACGACGACGGTGCATCGGAAGTGGTTGGGCTCGGACTTGCTGATGGGTTACCGCTCCGTGAGGGCTTAAAAGATGGCTGAACTGACGGGCTCAAACTGTTGGTTGGCAAAACGCTGGGACCAAGACTATTGCTCGGTTGACCTGACACCGAGGGAGTTTGAGATGGTCCGAATGTTTGAGAAGGAGCCGTCGAAACCGACGGGGGCGCTGAAGGTCGAGCGGACACGGATGGCGACATCGATGCCGTAGGAGTAATTGCTCTGGCGATTCCGTCCCTAGCTGCATCAGCTTCAATTGAAGGACACCTCCCTTCTGCAGTATAAAGAATCGACCCCAAAAAGATGGCTGGTATTGCCGGTGCCTCGCTCAGTGGATAAGAAACCCCCACGCCCAACCGAACATGCATATTGTCATTTGCAACAACAGCTTCTCCGACGCTCAGACCCGATGGCTCTGAGTATTTCATATCGTTAGTGGTCAGCGTGATATAAAATCCTTGAACTGCGTGTTCCTCAATCGCAACAGTTTTAACCCATCGAAGTGGTGCTATCCCACCAGGATGTACATCTACCGAACCAGCCATCACCAACTCCCATCCCTCAAGACTTGATGCCCCAGTCTCAAAGGACCCCGGTCGGGTGTACACTTGATAGTCTACAAGTGCTGCATCCGTCAGAATATCAAGCCCACTGACATACACCCTATTGGAACTACTCTCCACGTCGAACATGTTCCCATAAACTTCTCCGTCAGTGGCACTAGCTTCGAGTTGTTGTGTTGGAGTAGTCGCCAAGGAGTCATCACAAAACTCGGAATCAGTGAAGGACCTTCCTCGTCCATCCATGGTGTATATCTCTATCACATCATCTTCTCCATCAATGTTCCAATGTTCGCGGCGATGCCGTCTTAGACTCCGCTCCTCGCCTGCTGAAGGTGTTTCGACGGGTCGAGGTCGTTTTCGTCCTCGAAGTTGCGGCGGTCCTGTCATTCTGCTTCTTCAAAAGAGCTTTTCGTGGCTAGCAACTTTTGCGAATAACCAAAGCGCTCACTCAAAGACAAGTTGACGTGTAAATCAAGCAAGGTGGTTGGGGTTGGAAGGTGCTCTTGAGCTTTCTCTTCTAAACCAATGGCTTCAATGGCGGGGGTCGTGCAAGTAGTTCAATCCTATGAATTTGGCAATTTGAGAAGAACGCACGAAGTGACTTTGCGGTCTTTTTGATTGATTTTTGCTGAAGAGCAGGTTTTGGTCCTACAAAGTGACAAAAATGACTTTTGAAATTATACTCAACCATGAATATATTTATAGTTCGGTGACTACCAACGCTTCGTTTTCTGAAATTTCTTTTTATCAATTCTACAGCGACATTTTTGTATGGCAATATCGCTGGAGTCATTGATGTCTGACCCCTCTGTGACAGGAGTCATCTTTGGAGCTACGTTAGCCCAGTCCTCACCTTCTATTTCACGACTGATGGCTGAGGTAGGAGGTTGTCACATGTTGACAACTGTGAGTAGAGCGAGAACGTCACAATGCGAGCATCCGATAGTGATACAGGTGTCGATTTCCTGATCGGATTTCTGAGAAAGCGTCTCGGTTGCACTGTTGTGGCCGATAGCCACATGGTTGTCGTGCAACGTACACATTATTCTCAGAATCACGACCTTTCGATGGTGTCACTGGCAAACCCTGTTTCTCCAATCCCTGATTCCTTTCTCAGGAACCTGCATTTGTACCAACTAGTGCAGTACTGTTTGGTGGTACCAGACAGCATACCGGTATCACCAGTCTCCCTCTAGAGATTTTCGGTAAGCAGGGTAGACCAATGTCAGATGAAACGATCAACATAGCAAACCCATCGACGTTAGACAGTTACACCATCAGTTGCCTCTCCACGATCCACCCAAACGCCAGCCACCCCACCAACTTTGACTCGAGGATCGATTTTGTCGCCTAGTACGGCTTTCCAGCCTTCTCCGTTGTTGCCGTCGAACTGGCCTAGCACTGCTCGAACCAATACTCCATCGAAAGCCTTGTCGTCTCGTCCATCCTACACGCCACCGGCTCCGACCAAGAGTCGAACCCATGCTCCAGCCAATGTTCCAACGGAACAGATGACTCAAGCTCCAACGTCGATTCTGATTCCCGCTTCCGATTCGAAACCAAAACCTGGATAGTCGCCAGCCATGGCGGAGCAAGCTCCGCGTCCCATGCCAAAGCCAACTAAAACTCCAATGCATCTCTTGACACTCAGTTTCGACTCACTGATCGTTCAATTATCCAATCGTCTCAGATGCAAAAGGCAAAATTTATCTGCTCAATCTCTTCGTCACGTGAACAATTATCTCCTCAATAATAGCACGCAGTCCAGTGAACAGAAGCTAATGGGCAGAAGGGCTGATGAACGCAGCAGTCAGAATATGAATGCAAATTCTGGTGCGAGCGATTGTAGCTCAGGAAATCGTGGAAGCAGCAACCATAGAGGAAGGGGAGTGGCAAGAGAGCAACAACGGTAGCGGGCGATGGTTGAAATATGAATGGGAACGATAGTGGTACGGTAGTGTGGGAAGAACACGAAGGGAACGGATGATAGCCCAATGAAAGAATACACTGCTGCCAAGAGACAAGTGTCAAGCCAACTCAGCGCGCAATAACCACATACCTGCTGGGTAGTAAATCTGTATGCCCTCTAGCTGGAGGCTCTTGCACCAGGCAGCCAAGAGTCAGCGTCGTACAGGAAGTGAACGATTGATTGATTCGTGAGCGCTGAGCGTGGCGAGAGTAGGTACACATAAATTCCACAGTTTATTAGCAAAACACGCGTTGCTCATTTCTTAGTCCTCGTCGTTGACCAGAAATTATGGTGATGTACACTCAGATCGTTGAAAACTATTGAGGGCTGCATAATTTAGCGACTACCCAGATTGATAGGGCACTATTATGTTCAGACTGTAGCGGGCACCATTGCGATTCTTTCTCCCCTCTTCTTGAGACTGCAAGAGGTCGGACCACTATAGTCTTTGTAGCGTCGTAAACGATACGCGACTCCGATAGAGTGAGAAACTTGGAGCAAACTTCCGGGGGTGAGGGAGGGTGTACCAATCTCACCCCAATAGGGTTTCGTCCCGCGGAGCTTTCATAAAGTCCGAGTCACTTTTACCCTCTTTGTTTTCCATTCAAATAGAGAGGAGAAACTATCTCATTGCTCAAAAGAAGTATTCTCAACAAAGTCAAAGCCACCCATTCTCGTCCTCTGCGCATATTTCCATAGGGTTGTGCCACAATGTGATGTGGGGGGTGATGAAGCTGCACAGAAGAAGATGTGTGTATTGAAATTTTGGAGCCGTTGAGGCACACTGAACAGCTCATGTTGATCGTGATGTATGATGCAATAGTTGAACCATTGTGAAGATGGTGAAGATGATGTCTACGTGTACTGGAAATGTATAGCAATGCCACGCCAGCGATGCTCACAAGCTGTGGCTCGATTCTGATCATCTTCAAATACATTTTAGCTCCAAGAGAGGAAGTTAGCTGGTGATTTTCAACACCATGAAGCCCAGTGGAGAAGGAAGTAGTGCACTTCTATTGCGAGGAAGAGGTTGTGGTGTTACGTACTTATCAATCGCCTATCATAGCCTTGGGTGTCAGATGTTTGGAAAAATGTGAGCAAAACTACCTCCCGCGTCTGTCTTCCAATACGTACGAAGGTTCGTCATTGACCCCTCCGCGATCATCAGAAACCACCAGGGGAGTAGAGATTTCAAAAATTCTAACAGACAGTATACAGGGATGGTATGACCAGTACAAGTCTTACACTACTGTTAGACGTACGAGCACACGTTCTTCTTCGCGAACAACTTGAACTTGTCATCACGACACACGACACCAATCAGATCAAGAGTTGATCGCACTCTCTTTCAATCGCAACGAGTACATTCCAACCCTACCTGCCGTTGACGAGAACTTTGCTGTTGGGCTACTCCAAAAGAGTGGTGCTACTCTACTCTCTCTATCTCTACCTCGCCGTCTATGCCAGTGTCCTTGATTTACAGCAGTGCAGCATAACGCGCCGCCGTACGCATGGGAAGAGACAACGATTTGATACCTCTGGTATCAATTTCGTTTGCAGCTGGGGCAGCTTCAGCAACTCTACTGTGGTGGACCGTCTTTCGAAAACATGTAGTCAATGATGAAGTTCAAAATCAACTCTTGCATAAGTTGGAAGAGCTACGATTGCGGGCTGAAAACACGAGATGGCCCTGGGATTCCATGAAACGAAGGTCTCATCATGAAGAGGATCAAAACAATGTTGATAATATTATCAAGACTCCAGTGCGACCTCAAGATAAGACAGGTCTCTGTATTGGGTCTATATTCGGTATGGACGTTGGAGGAACACTGACAAAGTTAGTTTACTTTGAGCAACGAGATGTTGTTGACCCTACTCAGTTAAGAGTACCCACAGACGACACTTATATAAAGAGAAGCTTGCACATTCGTCGCACAACAAGTGCTGACCTGTGGGACCTTGGCGGTGCACCAGTCACAAACGGTGCGCACGAACGAGGAATGTCTGTCCCGAATATAGATGTTCCAGATATGGATGAGATATTGGGCGCAAGTGATGACAATACAGCAGAGAATGACAATGGCTCGTCAAGAATATCTAAACCTGTATTTGAGCTGAATAAATCAAGGGATCACGCGGAAGCCCTGGATAACTTTTACAACTTTGCACGAGGCTTTTCGCGATTCCAGTCGGGAGTGCGAGACACACAGCTCTCCTTTTACTCCCGCGAACTTGGAGGTGACTTTCATTTCATACAATTTGAGACCCGACAAATGGAGTCTGCCATGGATTTGATTCGATTGCACAAGCTTCATTCGAATATTCGTGAAATGGGAGCCACTGGTGGAGGAGCTCACAAGTATGCCTCCTCGTGGGAACGAGTGCTGGGCATTGAGATTCAACGAGAAGATGAGCTTGACTCGCTCGTGGCTGGCATGCAGTTTTTGCTCTCGTCAGTTGTTGGAGAATGCTACAGCTTTCGACCGAGGACTCAAAGGGTTCCTTCTATGGACGCTGCTGGTGCTGGTGATGAGCAAAAGAGCGACGAGGATGAAACCGACTCGGAGCACAACTTTGATGGCGAGGAGGGCGCAGAGGAAACTAACGACGAATGGTGGTGGTCGCGAAAAGTGAGACGAGATGCGATATCGCCGTCTGCAACATATCCCTACTTGTTGGTTACGATTGGTACCGGTGTCAGTATTCTGCGTGTCGATGGCCCTCGGAAACATGTCCGTGTCTCTGGTTCCACAATTGGAGGAGGTACATACTGGGGGTTGATTCGACTACTGACGAGTGGGGATGACTTTCAGAATGTACTGAGGCTGGCTGAGAAAGGAGACTCATCAAAGGTCGATATGATGGTAGGTGATATCTATGGCAAAGACTCTGATGCTCTCGAGAAGATTGGACTGCCGTCCAACCTCGTTGCGTCCTCCTTTGGAAAGCTGGTTGCCAAAGTAAACCCAGCAGTAGGCTTGAAGCAGGAAGACTTGGCGCGTGCATTGTTGCTCATGGTTACCAACAACATTGGTCAAGTGGCGTACTTGAACGCTCAACTCAGCAACACTCCGAGGATTTACTTTGTCGGCAACTTTTTGCGAAACAACAAGATTTCTCAACGTCGCCTGGCGTATGCCATCAACTATTGGTCGAAAGGTGAAATGGAGGCCTTATTTCTGGAGCGTGAGGGTTACCTCGGAGCCTTGGGTGCGTTTCTCTTGAGTCAAGGGATACAACAATCGGATACTGGATTTTACCAGAAGGACGCTTGATTGAGATCTCGAGGCTCTAAAAGGTTTTGGAAACAATCCTTGCTATTAATTGTAATTATTCGTACCGGCTGTACACTGTTTGAGAATGTGAAATCGTCTACATCTATTGTAATCTTTTTAATATCATGTAAGTACATGTAATCGCGTACGACATACAGAAGTCTATGGTTCTTGGCTTGACGACTCGGGGTCAACAGCGTGGTATGTGGCATGACTGGCAGTAGCTCCATTGGTCAAATCTTGCATGGACAAGAGCCCCGTGGATTCATTAGAGCCATAGCTACCGGGATTTTGGTGCCTATAGAGCATCTTGGGAAAGGCCACCATGCCCCAGCCAGTATCGTTCACTTCCGCCTCAACTTCCTTTTCGCTAATGACGCAGGCAAGCCCTATCGCCAAGATGGAGATACCTCCGAAGAACAAAGTGCCTTCTGGAAAGTGGAAGCGCTCTTCATAATCGTACTTTCCGTGACTGTTGTATCGACCACGTAGCTCCTCCAAGTTGACTGGACAGGTAAAGTTTGAATCTTCACGGGTTGTTGGGCACGACAGACCCCGCGCCCTATCAGCCTTCCAGTCGAAATGAGAAAGTGGCTTGAACTGCTTGGGGCATTGCGTTCGATTGAGTCGATCTTTTGAGATTTCAAAACTGTCCATTGACACAAGCACCGATGAATTTGATTGGTTGTACGCTTCCTGAAGATTGTAATAGTTGGGCAACCGTTTGAAGTCACAAGGTGTCGCAACATCGTCGCAATCTTCAGGTGCAAAGTAGCCCACTCCGTAGTTTTGACCACCGAGGGTTTTGAAGGGGTATGGCGAATCTCCGATTGCATTTTGGTATTCGATAGAGTATTCAAAGACAAAGCCACCCGCAAACTGTTTCCGAGGCTCTGCTTCTGTCGCAAGCCATCCTGCTTGTTTGAAAGCTCGTTGGCCTTGGTACCCATCAACTGTTGCAAAACTTTTGGAAAGACAGCCAAACTCTGTTAACACCACAGGTATCGAGTAGTGATAGCTTTCAAAATCTTCTTGCAGCTCTATAAAGCCTGCTGCGTCTGCGTACTGTTCCACGGAGGAATCACAAGAGAGATAGGTATTCAAGCCATACCATTCTGCTGACTCAAACTTATCGGCTGGATCTCCCTGACAGTTATAGTACAAAGCGTTCTCGGCGCGATCAGAGTCTGCAGCCACAAGACCTACTGGAACCTTTCTCATTTTGGAACATGAGTGCAGGAATTCTCTCATGTCTCGAACAAACTTTTTCAAACAAGGACCATTCACTTCTGGCTCTCCATTTGGTGCAAAGTGATTGACTTCGTTGCCTGCTGAAAACGCCAACGTGTTGCTGTACTTGGCAAATTCCTGTACGACTGCCTGACCTCGACGCTTCAATTCGCTCGAGTAGCAAGCAGGTGCATGGTCACGGGATACAGCATAGCTTTCAGATGCCAGAGCAACGATTGCGTATATGCCCGCTTGATTCAGAGCACACATGAAGGCATCGTGATTCTGGTTGGGGTCAACGCTGTACAGTCGAATGGCATTGACGCCAAGACTCTTCAGGTTGGCAAGGTCTCGTTCCCAAACGTGACGAAACTCTTCCGTGAAAAAGTCGACCGAGTTGAGGTTGTAAATGCCAGTGTTCGGGCGAGGATAATAATCAATTCCTCGGATTGCAATCTCCTCTTTCGTCACACTATCGAAGAATTTGTATCCCTTGATCACAGCGGGATTCAAAGCACTGCAGCTGCCTACCACAGCGGAGAACAACAACAACAACAACGCCGTTCTTGAGAGATTCATGAAAATTCTTGTTGCTCTACTCATGAGAATGTCCGAAAAGACTTTTATGTACTTTGGTTGTGCAAAAGATCTCTTGCTAACCAGATGTGACGTATCTCTTGCGGTGCGGTGGTGCTGTTATGAGTGAGAACACCCGAACAATGTATCAAACTGGGAGTAGTGACGCCAACAAGAGGCGAAGGTTTGTCATCCAAGGTTTTGTGGGCAGTCTTTTCGTCACTGAACACTCTGGATATTTCAAAGCTATTTCGATAGCTCACTGCTTGACGTGTTCAAAAGATGAGCGGGCCAACCCATAAGACACTAACCAGTGCTGGTAATACAGTAGTATAGTACATAGTAGGAGACACCGAGAGATAGCTACTAGTACGCCATCCCGCGGCTGACAGCAGTTTAGCCTCGTCGTGCTTGTCAAACAAATCACACACTTCCTGAAGCTTAGATATTGGAATGCCACGGTCAGGTTGGTCTCAATCATTGTGTATTCCACCACAATGGCGTCATGATTTGCCTTAAAACATCATTGTTCAAACTGTTAACCTCTTATACTTCGTACTACTTATTGAGGTCCTTGTTGGATACCCACGCTCATAACATGAGTTTGGAGAAGAGCTCTACGATGTCAATGGTCTTGTCTAATCACAATCAACGCCCGCAGCCAGTAACTTCACACTGCTACTCTTCCTTCCTGTACGTTTTGGCATGCCATAATGCCCTTTTGAGGAAGATTCATTCAAGCAAAACATGAACGCCAACCAATAACTGAACACTGAAGAGACCAAACACCTCAAATAGAAGAGAAGCCCAAGGAATGACACTATCTGCTCTCTCGACTCTCCAGGAGCTAGCAGTAGAAGGTGGGGAGGAAAGGGTTCCTCCCGACATACCATACCAGGTACTCTGTATGCGGTTTTTAGTTTGTGACCACGCAACATTCCACGAACCCATAGCTTCTCTACAGGACTTTTGGTGTAGACCTGGTACAAAAATTGAAACGGGAAGCAAGAGTTTTTTGCTTCGCACCTCGTTCACGCGCGCAGCTGTTTCGCAAATCGTAGTAATACGGATTCCAAATTCAGTTGTGACAAATACAAGAAGAGATGTGCAGCTATACATACAATTCCTTTACCAACAATGTCGTATATCAATACAGTACTGCATGTATGTACTTTGTTGCTGCAAGCGCAAAAAAGTGATCGAGCTTATCGCAAACAGTCGTCATTGCGCACATGAGCTCCGTTTCCGCAAGCATAGGCGTCAGCACCCTTACGGATACGGTGTACAACCATGGGGGTGATTGGGAAGAACTCACAGCAACAGCAGAGATTTTCGGACGCACGGAGGAAACCAAGGTGTTGCTAGATGCTTTCAAAGATGTCGTTGCGAGTCAGAAAACCGTGGCGGTCCTAGTACACGGTGCGTCTGGCTCTGGAAAGACTTCGTTGGTGGATCTCTTGCGGGGACCTGTAT
>JAVCKV010566481.1:0-10451 GCA_032274145.1 Herpochondria borealis | reverse complement strand
TTCTTACCTGCTGCAAGAAGACCTGGAATTTTCAAACCAGTAGACTTAGTCGCTTTCAAAGCTTGCATCGCCCATGCTGATGTAGAGAGATCTCTACCTCCCTTATTAGGATCGATAGCGTAATTCCACATACCGTGTGCGTTCTGACCTTTTATAAGAATTTCAGCACCGCGCTTTACAGCAGATTCAAGACCTTCGATCTCATAACCAATGATGTTGCAGAAGGTATATGATTCAGCAAGAGCATAAGTTGCGATTGAGTGCTCATACACATAAGAATGACCTAAGAGATCAGTTGCCAATTTACCTTCATTTTTGACAGAAACCTTAATAAGGTAAACAATCGCATCTTCGACAGTTTCACCAAATTCAGGTGACAAAGGTGTGTCACAGTGTCCCAAGTAAGCAAGAACTGCAAGTCCGGTCATACCAACTTGATTTTTCTTAGTCCAAGATCCATCGTCATTTTGACTTTTCTTCATCCAACGCAGAGCCTTTACCACAGCATCTTCACATGCTTGATTACCGCCAGTCTCATTCAATCTCGCAAGACGTTCTTCAGGAGAACAACGCTTCTTCATGCTAGTAGGAATTCCCGCGAAACCGTTTCCTCTGCCAGCACCAAAACCGTTACCGTCACCAAAACCAGTTCCGTCACCGAAACCATCGCTAGCTCCAAAATCTACACTCTGGGACTCAACTACTACATCAGGAGTCGGCACAGAGAAAGGAGAAGCTGTTGCAGCTGTGATCACTGGCGAAGAAGCAGAAGAAGGTGAAGCCGGAGGCGTCTTCTTTATATCATTCGTTATCTTCTGCTGTATGATCTTATCTTCCGGGATGGCCTCATCAGCATAAGAAACAATAGGCTCAGAAGTTTGAGAAAAAATCTTTATTCCTATAATCCAAAATAGCAAAGCAAGCAGTGTCATCAATAGAATACCGGTAATAATGGAAGCAATAGTAGAATTCCGTCGTTGTGCGGCGAGTGCGGCTTGTGCCTCTGGACTTAATTGTGCGTGTAAACTCATGGTCTTAATTCAAGGTGTATGTATTTCGAGTGAAGTTGTAAAAAACTATCTTCACAGCCAAAAACGCTACAGCTTAGATTATCTTAGAAGAAAAAATGCCTTTTCTTTAGAAAAAGCTACTCACAAGAAGAAATAAAACACATAACAAACTAAAAAAGAACAGATTGCGTCACTTTTTTAATTATTTCATTTATTTTACAAAAATTTAAATTTTGTAAAAATTGCTCGCCTACACTGCATCTGCACAGCGCATTCCATCAATCGCAGCTGAAACAATGCCTCCTGCGTATCCCGCACCCTCTCCGCATGGAATCAAGTCCTTCACCTCTGGATGTATCAATGTCGCCTCATTTCTGGGAATCCTCACCGGACTTGAAGTCCTCGTCTCAAAACCAAGAAAATTGGCTTCATCCCCCAAATAGCCTTTCATTTGTTTCCCAAACAATACCAAACCGCGTTTCATCCTCTCTGAAACAAATTCAGGTAAAATCAAGTCAATACGAGACGATGTCAGCCCAGGAATGTAACTTGTTTTAGGAAGCGTGTCCGATTCTCTCCCAGCCACAAAGTCCTTCACTCTTTGACCAGGAGCTTTTTGCTTCCCTCCACCTGCCTTCGAAGCAGCTCGTTCTAAATTTTTCTGAAGTGCTATGCCAGCAAGAATCCCATGTTCCTTCCTCAACGCCTCAGTATCCTCAGGCTCCACTGTAACCACCATACCACTGTTAGCAAAGGCTGACCCTCTTCCCGCTAATGACATTCCATTCACCACCACTTCGTCATTTTCCGTCGCAGCAGGAACAATGTATCCTCCTGGACACATACAAAAAGAATGCACACCACGCCCCTCGATTTTTGTAGCCAGACGATAGCGGGCTGCAGGTAAAATCTTCGGTCTCCTTTCTGCCGGATCTATAGAATACTGAATACTGTCAATCAAAGGCTGAGGATGCTCTATTCGCATTCCCACCGCAAATGGCTTTTGCTCCATCAATATTTCCTTCTCAGCCAAAAGAGAATAAATATCTCGAGCACTGTGCCCTGTAGCTAAAATAACCTTTTCACCTGAAAGCTCTTCCACAGAGTTCACCACTACTCCAGAAATACGACTCTGTTCTGTCTGTAATAAAAAATCCGTTACCTTCGACTCAAATCTGACCTCGCCACCAGCCTCAATAATCGTTTCTCTAATTTTCTTCACCACCCGAGGCAGTAAATTTGAGCCAATATGTGGATGGGCGTCTGTCAAAATCTTCGGTGGAGCTCCGTGAGCCACGAGAATTTCATAGACTTTCCTCACTGGGCCACGCTTCGTTGCCCTTGTATAAAGTTTGCCGTCAGAATATGTTCCAGCACCTCCTTCTCCAAAGCAATAATTGGAATCTTCAACCACCCTACCTTGGCAAGTAATTGGCCCTAGGTCATGTCTACGCGTCATAGCATCTTTCCCTCGTTCCAAAATAATAGGTTTCATACCACGCTCGATACAACGCAAAGCCGCGAACATACCAGCCGGCCCACATCCCACAATAATTACCACAGGGGCATCAATCGGCAGTTTCTGTAAATTCACCTCTGGTATCACATAATCAGGCAATGACTGATTCACCCCAACCTCTAGTCTTAGCTGGACTTTAACCTGCTCCTTTCGAGCATCAATCGAATGCTTCTGCAATCTTACTTCATGGATAGCCTTCGGCGGAAGTTTCAATTTCCTCGCCGCTTTCTTCACCCATAGTTCCTGATCTTCGGATTCCTCTAAGAGCAAAACGATATCTACTATCTCTACACCACCATTCATAACAATTTTATTCTTCCTTTTTCTTGCCACCCTTAGGAGCTATGTCGGCGAGAAGTCGTTCCTTCTTTTCGTAGGCAGAGACAAGCATCGACTTTACTAAACCAAAGTCAGGATGAAGCCACACTCTATAATCTGTTTTGGAAATCCTCCCGCTGAAATTATACAGATATTCAAATTCGACCAACAAGCAATCTGGCACGATACCCGCTTCTATCTTGACATCCTCTAACCTTCTAATTCTCTTCGTTGCAATTCCTAAACTCTGTTTAGTACTATATTCATAGTGCCAAATCGAATTAAAAGAATACCTGTCCCTATACGCTATTTTAAACTTTGCTGGTATCGTCAAAACTGGATCAGAATACGTTACCACTAAATCATTCTTACCGTATTTTGTAGACTTTGGCCATAAGCCCTTATTGTCCATACGATAGCGATCTTCCACCACTTCCATTTTGTTAACAGGAAACAAACGTATCACCTCACCTTTCTCTACGTAATTATCTTTCCCTTCTCTCTCAACTTCCAGCCATTCCTGACCCTTGTGTATTTCACCTTTATAATTTGTAATTTTAACCTCGTAGATATGCCGGGCCTTTAAGTCCATTTGGACATAATCTTTAAGTAGAATTTCCTCACCTTTACCGACAGCCAGAATTTTTGGTTCGGTTACGACATCATTTTTCGACCCACCCTTACTTAACCGCATTTTCATATTGAGGCAGCCTTCGATTATTTCTACAGACGCATGTATTTTGCCGTATCTGGAAAACGCTTCAAACGGTTTGCCATACCTCTTTTCCCCATGTCTTCCGTAAATCACGGACTCATAGCTCATTTTTTTTTCATTCCATCTATAACCATGACCACCAGGGCACTCCAAACTTTCCCCGAACATCGTCTCATATTGCTTCACAGAGTCTTCTGCGTAATGTCGTCTTAATTCATTCAAAACAAATAAAGCCTTCATACTCTTCTGGGTTCTAAACTGGCTATCCACTCCCCTGATAATCGTTCTCATATCAGCTGTCAAATCTACCACTTTCGAGCCCTTATTTAACTTTTTCTTCTTAGGCTTGAGTCCCTCTAGCTTTAATTCATGATCTATCGCTTTCTTAAAAACTTCCTCGTTCAACGCAAATAAAAACGCATTTTTACTAAACCCATAACAAGGCAGGAAACTGCTCTCTCTCCCATATTCTCTTTGACCCTTCGTTATAGTTTTAAAATAATTGACCCCGCGGTATTCTAAGTTCAACACTTCCCTCTTGGAACCCTTCAATAATTTAGTGACTTCCTCTAAAAAATCATCCGTATTCTTACCCTTAATTTTTTGAATTCTAGCTCCAAAACCAACTTCAGATAACATATCTTCGATTCTACTCCCAAACTCAACCTTCACCTCGGAACGTGAAATTAGCTGGGCTAGAGCATTATTCTCAAGATAAAATGTCCATTCTTCACCTACCCAAGTCAATTTATCATCATTATTACCAAGAAAAAAACCTAGTTGCCCCATCACCTTTTGAGTGTCTATCGATAGAGATAGAGAAAGTAAATCATCCGCTCTCCCTACCAATACTTGATCTGAAAGCGACATTTTAGAAAACCAAGAAAATAACTGTGCCATATCATCAGGCATTACCTCATCTTTAACCCTTGTGGATAAAATTAAATCTTCCTCCTCATAAGCTATATCTACCCCACTGCCGGGAGGTAATACATCAAGTAAATCATTTCTATCAAACCAACCATGTGTTCCAAAATCTCTTGCTTCGAGTTCAGAAACTTTCTTCACATCCCATTCAATCAACGGTTTGATAAATCTCCCCCATTGCAATTTCTCACTAACCAATCTGCCATCTACCATCGACACCTTTCCTAGCCAAGCCGTCGCTTTCTTTTTATCCTCGTTCAATCCCCTCATCTTACTAACTGCCACACGATACAGAACAGCCATCGCATCAGCTCTTCTCGCCGCGGCAATCCTGTGCCCAGGGCTCAACAAGCGTTCCCAACCAGCCATCGTAAAGTAAAACATGCCTCCATTTTCAGAAAATGTTCGCCCTTTTCTCCAAAAATGAAATTCAGGTGATTCACCTAGTGAGAGCTCTTTCTTCAACGCTACCTCCTTCATTTTTGACAATTGCGCACCACTATTTGAAACAATCACGCAATTCTTCAATCTTGCCACAAACAACGATACAGACTTGTCATCAGACTGGACGTGAAATTCATCCAATACGACATTTTTAAATTTTGAAGAAACTACCACTTTTTCTTTGCCCTGCATATCGGCTATCACCTTCCCCAACAACTCAGTAGGTTTGTCAGACGTCATCACCAGACAGATATCCGTCCCTATATGAAAATCAAAATCACTTCCAGTAAGCACTACTGAGTCTACCAAAGAATCCATGGCCTTGAACTTTTCCACCCCTATCCCCATTTGCTGGAGATACTTAGAAAACAGTTCCTTCATCTCCACACGGGGAACAGTCCCATGCAACGTCGCACCAAATGTTTCCTCCACATCACGCACAAATTTCTTTAGGAAACCAAGGGAGTCTCCGTAGAGGCAATATTGATCAACAGGCACTTTATAAAAAACATCAGGTAAATTTGGCTTATTTTTTCCATTCAACTCATCCCAACGTTTCTCATCGAGCTTCATTGCTTTGACTTTCTCAACATCAATCTCAGCTTTCGGAAAATCAGGAATCCCCGCCAAAAAGGCAATCCTGTCAGCATAGGCCCTAGGATTAGCCAATGGGGCGACATAATACTTTTCCACCAGTAAATTTTCAATTGCAACATCTTCCTCCTCCTCGTCAACAGGAGCTTTCTTCTCCTTCTCTACGATCAAGCTCCTGAACCAAGCCTGGCCAACAGGCTCGGTCAGTAAAATCATCTGTGCAGCAGATTCCCTAATTTTTTCAAACTCTTCTTTTGTCGAAACAAGAAGCTTGTTCGTATCCACTTTAAATTTTCTAAACTCACTATCGTAAACAGAATGGGCATAGAGATCTAGAAAACCGGAAAACTTCTTACCTCTTTCAACCTTAAGCGCTAATTTATGATCACCGACAGTCAATTGAGCTTTGTCATCGTCATCATCTTCTTTCTCCAACTCAAAAACCTTTTCAAGTGACATATCCACTCCAACATATGCAGTGACATGTTCAGGGACCCTCACAACTAAAGGCATATAAGATTGTGAATTCCAAGCCCAATTACTATACCTCTTCTTTTGCTCAAGTATGTCCTTTTGCTTCGGATTTTTCTCAACTTTGCTTTTCACAAAATCCAAATCTTTTAACTTTACCACATAATACTCAGCAGAGAGCACGGTAAAAAGTAAGGCGTAGAGGAATGCAACACATTTCATAGGTCAAATATACACAAACTAAGCTTCAGGGCAAACTGTTACTAACGTCGGCTCCTGATCCTCGAAAACACGCTTCGCAACTCTCGCCACATCAGCTACAGTAAGTTGCTTAATCTTTTCTGCTGTCTCCTCAAAATGCCCAGCTCCTAGGCCAAGTAATGAATCCACTGAACACATTCCCGCCATCGCCCCATTGCTCTGATTTGCCAATGACTGCTTAGCTAACCAAGAAATCTTGACACGCTCCAGCACCTCTTCCTCCATACCATTTTTCCCAATATCGTCTATCACACCTAACAAAGCCTCTCTAGCCTGCTCAAGTTGCTCAGGAGAAGTCCCCATATAGAAACCGAACAATCCAGTATCATATCCATGGAACATCATCGAAGAAACATAGTAAGCCAGCCCAAGCTCTTCCCGGATCTTGGTAAACAACGGCCCAGCCATATCCGAACACCAAGCATTGATCAGAGCTAGCGCATATCGTTCCTCATCGACAAGACTAAGCCCTGGATAACCAATAGTCAGGACCCCCTGCTGCTTATCTAAATGTAAAATTTCTTCTGAGGCTTCAAGGATTTCCTGCTTCCCAACTTCAGCCTCGTTTCCTTCCTTCACCTTCGCCAGATACTTCTCAGCCACAGCTGTAAGATGCTCCACATCCACGTCTCCGAATATAGAAATCACCATGTTCGAAGCGTTGAAATAAGCAGAATGCTGTGCTGCAATAGAAATACGGTTCAGTCCTTTCACCGACTGCTCTGTTCCCATACCTGAAATACCATACCCTTCCGACCCAAACAACTTCTTGCGTAAATGCTTAAACGCCAAATGAACAGGGTCCATATCCTCTTCTCGGATCGCGTTAATCAGAATTGCCTTCTCACGCTCTATCGCGTCACCGTGAAATGCAGGATTCCTTAGACAGTCTGCAACAATCTCAAGAACAGTCTCAACGTCAGACATCAGACACGATGCAGTCAACAAAGTTGTATTGTTGCCACTAGAAGCCGAAAGACTCGCACCTAATGACTCGATCACCATCGCAACCTCCTCAGCATCACGTGAAGTCGTCCCCTTTGTAAGCAAAGAAGCTAACAAAGTATTCAAGCCCGCTTGGCTTTCACTCTCCGAAGACAAACCAGTTTTGATTGCAACATTGATCGCAACCAAAGGCACTTTATCATCTGGTCGGATCTTTAAACGTAGGCCATTTGTCAGTTCTTTTTCCACTATTTTTGTGGTTTTTCGAGATTTGGAAACTACATCCTCCAGCTTGCCTCTCTCTTCCTCAGGACGCATCGTCAACTTCGTCAACGTCTTATCAGAACTAATCCAAGTCTCCACCACCCTCCGAATGTCAGAAATACTCACCGCGTCTACTTGTCTCAAATAATCACTCGTAAAATTCAAATTTCTCGCCTCATGCCAATTTGACGCCAAATCAGACGCTCTTCCTGATGCCGTCGATAGAGTCTTAAATTGACTCGATAAAGTCATACGCTTCGCCTTCTTCAGCTCGTTATCTAGCGAATCACCTAACAAATGCATAATTTCCCCATGTACTGCCTTCTCTACTTCAGTAATGTCACCACTCTCCAACTCAGCCGAAATAGCCACCAACCCTGGAGCCTTAGTAGGCAAATAACTCCAAGCTCCTATATGCAGACACAGTTCACGCTTTTCTCTCAACTCCTGATACAGTCTCGACGAACGCCCACCACCAAGTATAGACATCATCAGGTCCAGAGCTGGAGCGTCGGGATGTTCCAACGCAGGAGCCTGCCAAGCCATCGAAAACTTCGAAGCCGGCACCGCAAAGTAGGAAACTGATTCCCTTACCCCTTGTTGTTCAGGTTCTAAAGAAAGCAGTGCAGGATGCGTGAAGGATCGCTCAATTCCTTTCGTAAGTTCCTCCAGTTGCTTCAAAAATGCTTGTTTGTCAATATCCCCGGAAACACAAACGAAAACATTCTCCGTCGTATACCTCGAGCGATGATACTTCATCATGTCCTCTCGCGAAATTCGATTGAAAAGCTCAAGGTGCCCAATCACAGGGTAACGCCTATCATCCATAGCAAAGGCAGTCTCAAACATCTGCCTGGATGCCCTTGAATCAGGATCGTCTAATCCCATGTCGATTTCGCGCCGAATCACATCCTTTTCCTTCTCAAATTCCTCCTCAGGAAAAGTAGGCTTAAACACCATTTCCAACAAAATTTTTGCAAACAACTCGGCTCCACTCGACGGACCATCGATGTAATACACCGTTCTATCAAATGTCGTGTAGGCATTCCATTGGCCACCAGCACCCTGAACCTCTTGCCCAAGAGCTTCACTGTCATAGCTCTCCGTACCTTTAAAAACCATGTGTTCAAGCAAATGAGAAACACCAGCTCCCAAAAACTCCCCCTCATGCACACTACCGGTCTCTACCCATACCTGAGTTGACACCACCGGAGCATTCGCATCCTCCTCCAAAATAACAGTCAAACCATTTTCTAGTGTATGCAAGGTTGCTTTAGTCTTCGGAAACGTCATATTCAAATATTGTATAAGGTGTTATACGCTCGCACTCGAACGAAGCGTGCGGCACATTACGAGCCACAAACAGTGATAAAACAAGTACAAATATAAGTTTCACATCCAGTGATTCACACCTACTACATCTCACTTTTCATTCTTCTCTAATTCCTCGTTTTAACAATAAATCAAACTCTATCAACGTCCGTGATATTCACTGAAAATGATGGCATTCCCCTCGGAGTCCAATGTCAAAATTTGAGTGTAACCAGGTTGCTTATCAATGCCTTTCTTCGAATTAATCGCTGGAATTTTAGGGAAACTAGCTTTTTGTTTCTTCAAGTATTCGTATATTTTTTCAGCAGACGTAACCCAAAAACTTACATACCCATTTGCTTTGTGAGGGCGGGGAATACCATTTCTTTTGAATTTTGAAGTATAAATGCCAAACACAGAATTACTACTCCAGTATCCACGCCAAGCTGTATCTTCATATGGTTTACCAAGCTGAAGTACACTAGTGTAAAATGTTTCTGCACCACGCAAAGATGTAACAGGGTATCCTGTGTAATCAAGCTCCACAACTGGGGCCTCTGTATAATTATCGCGAATAACAAAAGAGGACTGAAGCTTTCCTTCGTTGCTAAAGCATTGGCAAACCCAAGCCTTCTCCCTGTACAGTTGCTTTCCCGCACCCATCATTTCTCGCCTGTAAATAGCCAACTGCCATGGACCAATAACTTTTTCAACGTAGCCATTTGTTTTTATTTCCGCCGCAATCCCTTTCGCAGAATGATCAAAAAGCTTCCAGTCTTGCTCCGTATGCTCCATCACCGACTTAGAGCCTTTTGCCACCCCCTTCGACTTACTACGTGTATCGTCAAACCATGTTGAGTCCGAATTTAATAGAGCTTTAAATTTTAGACTATCATGGTTACCCCAAGCCTCAGCCAAAGCCTTCGCCAGTTTTCCTGTTTGGGAGTCAGCGATATCAAAATGATACACTGGTGCTGACTTTGCATCTGTCTCGTAGACCCTTTGAGTTAAACCAAAAATATTTTTCGAAGTATCTTCCATAACAAGAAGTGGATCTTTAGTGTAAGTCTGGGTTGTACTTTTTACTTTCACCCCTGCCTGCTCAAGGCGACGTTTTTCTTCCTCAATATCATCAACATAAAAAATAGCATAACCAGAGGGTAAGCCCTTCTTTATTTCTACGTGCCCATCAAGATCCGATGTATCAAGATGAAAGCGAGAATCTTCAAGCATGTATGTGGCATGACTACTCGTGACTATCTCAGGCGTCCCCAGAAGTGGAGTATAAAAAGCTACCGCACGTTTCAGGTCCGTCACTGGGTAGACGTAATCAAACTTGAATGTAGGTTTACCAGAAACACCACTGTCAATGTCATAATCTAGACCCCAACTGTCACAATGAAACGCCAACTTCCAAATACCATTCGTCTTTGAATAGAATTGGCATACCAGAGCTAGATCATCAAAGCCCCAACGTGAGCCTCCTTCCACCTCTATCCAGTATGAAACTCGCGCCGCATTATCACGGATATCTAACTCAACATTACGAACATTCATAGTCATAGCAATCACCCCCGCTGGACGTTCATAAGCACTCCACTCCTTGATCAAAAGCTTCGGAAGCTCCTTCTTACTCGAAGCTCGAACCCCTGTCTGCCCGCTCACATACAGC
>JAVCKV010566470.1:0-10455 GCA_032274145.1 Herpochondria borealis | reverse complement strand
GATTACATTCGAGATGAAACAGACAAGGAAGAACAAGAAGATGTTACAAGGAGCATGTGGAAAAAGCTTGGTGTTGGTTACAAACGACGCGAACCAGAGGTGTTGAAAGAGGCAGATCCCTTGATTGTGGATTTCATCCATATGCTCGATAAGTACTCGATTGCAATTTCGGCCCTGTTTAGTATTCTTTGGTTCATCGACGCCTTTGTCAAGGCTCGTCGTCGAAGAGACAGAGAGGTGGACGAGAGTGATCGCCGGAATGTACTGCAACACCGAAAACCTGACGAGGAATTGAGTGACCTCATGAGTGCCTGGGGAGCGTACTACGGAACCCTGACGTTGCACACTGTTCTACTTCCCATTAGTTTCTACATTGTGGGGTATCATTTGCTTACCTTTCAATGGTCTGCTGCAAATGAAATTCTCCTCGACAAGGATGAGGAGATTCAGATTGGCTTTCGCAACCAAGACGGAGAACTCGACGAGATTCATACCTTCAAGGCGCACTTGAGTAAGAGTACCTTCTTTGTGGGGGCTCAGTACATTGGAACCATGTTTGTCCGCCTCACGGGCATGCACATTCGCAAGAATGTGAAACGAAAGGTTCGCCGCGTTACCAAAAGCTTGGCGTTTGGAGCATTGCGCAATCCTCGCCGGGTGGTGCGCAAGTGTCGCCGAGCGTTGCGCGCCCTGCGATGGGTCAAGTACTTGACCCCGCTGGTGGCGACGAGCAACAAACTGCGGGGCAATACCATGGATTTGATTAAAAAGTATCGTCAACGCCTCCAGGCAAGCAAATTTGAACGAGCTCGACGGCTCATTTGGTTCAACCAGTTGGCGTGTCTGCCTCCTATTGAACGGAAGGAACGAGCAGTTGTCATTCTGCAACGTGTCTGGCGTCGTCGACAGGCAGAGAAGGCAGTGCGAGCCTTACTACTCATTCAAGGAAACAGGCAACAAATTGCTGCTCAGCGTATGCAGCACATCTTTCGGCAAGGTCTGAAGCGAGCCCGTGAACGCATCATTAAGAAGCGAGAGGAACTGAGTGAGTTGACAGGACGGCAAGAAGCGATGAAACAACAGCGCGAGACACTCAGTGTGGCAGAACGACGACGCATGTATGAACTGCAAGATGAGTTGGGTGCTGAGGCCACCAAGCTGTTGAATCAGAAAATGTTGCTTCGACCCAACACTCGCTTTGCGGTATTCTGGAAGATTCTGTTTGTGGTTTGTGTGTTGTTCGAAATCTCGCAACTAGCCCTTGCTCCATCGCTTTCTAAGCGCATTGATAAGAAGTCAAAGCAGCCTCTGAAAATTCAAAATATTCTCGAATATCATCTTATCCCATTGCCAACGTCGGAGTGGCCTGCTTGTGGTTTCAACGAGCATGACTCTGGAGACGACCACGATGGCAGCGATCTAATACCCGGGATGAAGATGGTGAGCAAGATCAAGCACTTGAAGTCTCATGCGCCCCTCCGACCAGAGGATATGCCTTGGTTCTGCAACAAACCTTTCGCAAGTGCCCTGTCCATGTATATTCTTGCAGCCAAGCTTTGCATCTACGAGTTCCTGATCATTGTTGGCATTGTCTGTTTCGTGGATGTGTTTGTAACTTTCTTCACCGGGGAAATTGATGTTGAGAATGGGAACCTCATTCCAAAACCGTTCATTACGCGATGGATCATTCCAGGTATCGTTCTGCAGCTGTTGGTGAACCCCCAGATGGAAACAGTGAGTAAATTCGCTGGCAAGATGCTGGACTACGCACACCACGTTGGTCCTATTCGAGTCTACCGCTGGGCAGCTGCATTCTTCTATCCCATGATTCGGGTTCTGATGCACTGGCTGATCCACGATATCTGGAGGCCTCTTGTCAAGACGAACAATGCGAATACGCTCAAGGATGACCCCTTTTCCTCCGCGAACCCCAAACCGGATAAAATGATGATTGACGAGATTAAGGAAAACCAGAGGTTGCGGAGGCATTCCTCGATGAGATCGTTTCGTGGCTTCTAGAGTTGTTGAAAAGGAGAGTGTATGTATGTATGTATGTACTCGTACATGAATGAGCGGTCGGGTCGGGCAATTTTATCAATCAGCTAGCAGCAGCAAGTCCGCCAGCGCTCTTATAACGAGATGTGATTTCACAACTTAACTAACTTGACATCATTGTATCCTCTATGAAGTAGCTGCTACCATGCAGCGGTTGTCAGAGTGGCTACTGTACCTCAGGTTGGCTACCTGCCACCGTTTCAGGATCAAGAATCAGAAGCGTGCGAGTAGAGATGCTAGAAATGCTAGAAAATGTACTTCGAGAAGCTAGAAAATGTGGATGTGTCGCCAAACCAATGAAAGAGAGGCCATTCGTGCCAGTAACGTAGAGCATAGTACAACTTTATGTACCTACAGTAATGGGATATGAGTCACATTTGGCGCCACCATCAGACTGCAACACCATCTGCATGAAAACCTGAAGAACATCAAAATCGAAAAGATAGATCGGATCTTTGTGATCGTATTAAAACATCAAAGTATTGGTGCAAGACATCAAGGCATCCAAGAGTTGTGCGCTAGAGGAACACTGACTGTTTTACGGCAACCAATATGAAGAGAGTAGCAGGTGTGATTCTTGCATCAGCTTTGATGCTGAAAGCTGGTGCCTTTCAAGCCCCAGGTTCTTTTTTCATGCAGAATTCTCGGCACTCTCAAGCAGCAGCACCGCAAGCTGCTACCAAGGCGGATCAAGAAGTCAATGGCGACTATGGAGCCAGCCAAATCACAGTTCTCGAAGGTCTTGACCCTGTCCGTAAACGACCTGGAATGTACATTGGATCCACGGGTCCTGATGGGTTACATCATTTGGTCTGGGAAGTCGTGGACAATTGTGTCGACGAGGCACTTGCGGGACATGCCACCTACATTACCACCACTATTAACGAGGATGGATCTTGTACCGTCACGGACGATGGACGTGGAATTCCTACCGATTTGCATCCCACCACGGGAGTCTCCGCTCTGGAAACTGTCCTGACTGTGTTGCACGCAGGAGGGAAATTTGACAATCAGGGAGGCGCTGGGGGGTACAAGGTATCGGGTGGGTTGCACGGTGTCGGTATTTCGGTCGTGAATGCCTTGAGTGAATATGTAAATGTCAAGGTACATCGTGCGAAAAAGGAGTATTCCATGCACTTTGAACGTGGTGTACCGCAAGCTGGGATGAAGGAGGAAAGTGGAGCCAAGGCAGCGCCCGATGGCGACGACCTAAAGGCCGCCATTGAGACTGTGAGTGCCAAGATTGCCAAACTTACCAAAGATGATGATGCCATGGAAGGTTTGGCCACACAGAAAGAGAATCTTGAAATGCTTCAAAAACTACAAAAGAAGCGTAAACGTGGAACTTCAGTGACTTTCATGCCCGACCTGGATGTGTTCAAGGGCGAAGATGGTAAACCCGATGTAACGTTTGATATCTCACGGTTAAAGGGTCGCATGGATGAAATCGCCTACCTCAATGCTGGTCTGGTGCTGGTGCTGCAAGACAAGCGCAAGAAGAGCCCTGTACCCACTGTCTTTTATCATGCCGGTGGTTTGGCCGAATACTCGCAGCTACTGTGTCGTACGAAACAACCGCTGATTGGAGATGGATCCGTCATGAAGAAGAAAGGCAAGAAGAGAAAGAAACAGGCTGAGAGTGATCCTACCACTGGTATCTTATCGGAAGATGGACGTACGATCTTGTGTGAGGGATCAAGCGAAGGAGACAACCCAGTCAGTGTCTCTGTAGCACTCCGTTGGTCAGCCGACATGTACACCGAGTCAATCCTCTCATTCTGTAACAACATTCGTACACGCGATGGTGGATCTCACGTAGATGGTCTCAAGGCTTGCCTGACGCGAGCTGTCAATCAAGCAGCCAAGCGATCGGGTAAAGCCAAGGAAGGTGTTCCGAACCTTCCTGGTGAATTCGTGAGAGAGGGTTTGACGGCCATCATTTCTGTTTCAGTGATAGAACCTGAGTTTGAGGGACAGACCAAGGGTCGTCTAGGAAACCCTGAAGTACGACCTGCAGTGGACTCGGTCTTGACTGCTGAATTGGGCAAGCTCTTTGACTTCCAACCACAGATTTTGGATGCCATTTACGACAAGGCAAGTGATGCACAGGCTGCTGCTGCGGCGGCACGAGCTGCTCGAGACATGGTGCGTCGCAAGACTCTACTTACGTCGACCGTGCTACCTGGAAAGCTTGCAGATTGTGCCTCGCGAGACACGTCTGAATCGGAGATTTTCATTGTCGAGGGAGATTCTGCCGCTGGCAGTGCCAAACAGGGCCGAGACAGACGAACCCAGGCAATTCTGCCTCTTCGTGGAAAGATCCTCAATATTGAACGTGCCGCCGCAGAACGAATTTATCAAAACAATGAACTGCAAGGATTGATTTCAGCACTTGGACTGGGTGTGAAGGGTTCCGAGTTTGACTTCAAAAGTCTCCGCTACGGACGCGTCATCATTATGACTGACGCCGACGTTGATGGTGCTCACATTCGAGTCCTTTTGCTAACTTTCTTCTTCCGATACCAGCCAGAGCTTGTGGAAAGAGGGCACGTTTACATTGCTCAACCTCCCTTGTACAAAGTCTCTATTGGATCCGGTCGCGGGAAGAAGGAGCGGTACGCTTATTCAGAGGAAGAGAAGCAGAAAGTGATGATGGAGATGTTAGAGCTTAGCGACGCCTCGGAAATGGAAGAAGCATTATCAAAGACGAAGGTGACTCTTCAGCGTTTCAAGGGGCTAGGTGAGATGATGCCGAATCAGCTTTGGTCGACCACAATGGATCCGGAGTCACGGTCGCTTCTGCAGGTGACGGCTAAGGATGCCCAGATGGCAGATCAGACACTGAGCATTCTCATGGGAGATGCTGTTGCACCAAGACGGAACTTTATCAGTTCAAACGCAGAGAGTCTCAAACTCGACGATCTAGACGTTTAGGAACATTTTGTAAGATCTTTTTAAGCAAACTTGTGCTTTTGAATGTTGACTTCTGGCTTGTATTTCAGAAGTTGCTCCATATCCCAAGTCTCGTAGGGGAGCCCTTCTTTCTCCAGCACGTCTTCAGCAATAGAAGCCCACCACTCGGAGCATTTGATAGGATGATTCATTCCGAGCGCCAGTGACCTCAGACGAATGCTCATGAATTGCGCCATGACAAAGTTGTCGGGCACTTCCTCCCAGGGATCTTCTGTCTTGAGCTCGTCGATAAACTGCTGCAAATTCTTTCCACCAGTCACGTCTTTGCCCCATGAATCGTAGCCAAACTGTATCAGTTTCATTAGCACATCCTTCTTACCGTATTTGCTCTTGTACCCACCAACTTCGCACATGTCAAAGAGAATTTGCTCATCCTTTCGTTTCAAAGCGACGTACAAGACGCAAGCTGCCAGTCGTTCGTTGCGCGAAAACTTCTTGGTGGCACCATAGTCAATCAAACCGATCCGTCCATCGGGCAATAGTATAAAGTTGCCACCGTGAGGATCACTTTGGAAGACACCGTCGGCAAATAGTTGATACGCATGCACTCTCATGAGAATGTCAATGATGCGTGGAATGTTAGGAGGAATTGTTGAGTGTTGATACTCGACCTTGCGCCCTGTCGCTAGACCAGCAGTATAATTGTAGAGTCCAACCCCTGCGTTGGCGAAAACATCCTTGACAGCCAGAAATTTGCGGTGTAAGGCGATCTGCAATGCATTCGGTCCATCATATGTTGCAGGAATGCCTTCGGTTTCAATTCGTTCCCTTGCTTCTCTCTCGATCTCTTCCAACGTGGTTCCGTTCAGGTGAGCCCACTCTTCACCAAACGCTCGAATGCCGTCAATGAGCTTGGGGCCAGGCAACAAGTCCATGACCAGCATTCGTTTGGTACTCAGTTCCATATCTGGTAGAGGAATCACGACTTCTCGTGGAATAAATCCATGCCGACGCATGTTGGCGTGCACTTCCAACAGGTTGTTGGCTTCGTTGAGATAGTCCAACTCGGACGCGTTTTGCTTTTCAAGGGCAGACAGCGTCACCACGTGTTCCGGCGCAAGTGCCTCACAGAACGATCGAATCGAATAAATGTCCTTTCGAAACAGCCGTCCTGAATCTGGATATTGTACCTTGACACAGACTTCCTTCCCATTCTTTTTCAACACAGCTCGATGCACCTGACCAATGCTGGCAGAGCCAAGGGGAACGGGATCAACGTACGAGAAGGTTTCTTCTACAGGCTTGCCTGTTTCTTCTGCAATAGTCTTTAAGACAGTCTCGACTGATCGCGGGGGTACTTCGTTCTCCAACTTTCGTAACTCCGCGATCCATGCATCACCAAACGTGTTGGTAAAACCAGCAGCCGTTTGACCGTACTTGGTGTACATGCCTTGCAGCTCTCCCAACTTTTCAACGGTCGCCTTGGCGTACTTTTCATCCAGAGCCCTCCAAGCTTCCTCGGGTTGTGGGGCCAACTTTTCGCGAGCTTCCATGAAGCGATAGTGCAACACCACGGGGCCTAAGGAACTGTAGGCTTTGATGGCACGATTCGAACCTTCGTCCGTCTTGTAGAGATAAACGCCATACCCTGTTCCTCCGGCCACCATGACAGTGGTGAACTTGGCAGATGTCTTGACAAGTTGTCGCAACATGTTGCTTGCGGGTTGAATGATTGCTTTGTCTGCAAAAAATGGCCTCTCGTGTTGTGCGTCGTCCTTTGTCGTCATTGCCGAAAAACCCGGCGGCGAAAGTGCTTGAACACTGCCAGTAACCAGTAGACACTGCCAGTAATCTGTAGGAAAACAGACGCCAAAGTACATTAGTTCGTCAACAACATTCACATAGGTACTCCCAGCCCGTAACCAACTTGTCTCGGCATGACATACAATGAGTGATGACCGTCTGTGTACGACGAGGTAGCATGCGTGATAGAGAGTACGTATGTGCATAGTACATCTGCATTGTCAATGGCTTGCAACGTTGTGACGTTGGTGCCCCAAAACTTGGTCCAGCAGCTTCCAAGAGAGACGAGTCATGTGATTTGAGAGGTTGCGATGGTTGACGTTGGCGCCATGCGCAATCAGAATCCGAACGGTCTCTTCGTCCGAATCCGCAGCAGTCACATGTATGGCACTTCTCCCGCGACTATCTGCTGCATTAGGATCCTCGCCATGCTCCTCCTCCAACAGTTGTTGCACAGGTTTGGACGAATCTTTGCAGCGACAAGCGGCCAAGAGGGGTAGACTGTCTCTGAAGCTTGACTTGAGAATGGAATTGACGTTGGATCCGTGCTTGAGCAAAGTAGGAACGATACAGTGACATTTCTTCCGACGTGCTGCAATGGTTAGAGCTGTGAAGCCCGATGAACTGTCGCTGACGTTCGCACCACCGCATTCCAGCAAAATCTTGGCAGCCTCCTGGTTTCCACTTAACGAGACAAGCATGAGGACTGCGACTCTGCTCATAGTTTTGAACCCCAACGACCACACGATGGTTCAGTCGCTAGAGTGGCCTCCACGTCTGCATTCTTTGAAACTAGCTAGAAGCGTAACACGGTGGGATTCTCAGGAATTCTGCCATCGCGGCAACGATGAGCGGAGTAGAGTGTTTCCCTTATGATCTGTCGAGTCTACATCTACCCCCTCTACCTCTACCAAATAACGGACTACTTCAAGGTCACCTCTTGCTGTAGCTCTGTGGATGGCACTCATGATGATGATGCGGGTAGATATTTTAGATTTCAGAAGGTTCGAGTAGCAGCCAACTGTACTGTGCACTGTGTTCTGTTGAGACAATGCGGACACCAACCAGGAGCTGAAACATTCAAATGGAATAGTCGACTATTCCATTATCGTAGTATGTAGACGCACCGATCCAATCGCGTCGTCAATCACGCCGGAGTAGCACCAAGACGCCGACTTTGCCGATGCACCAAAAAATGTTGGAGCTCCCGATCACTCAGGTCACACGAGTAGCACCAAGACGCCGATAGCTACATTGACGCACCGACCAATCGCCATGGGCCCACTCCTGATACTCCGTAATGATTATGCCCCCTAGTTCAGGCATATCAAGCGAGCAAGTCGCAACATTCGCAGCATAGAATTCGGTTAATCCGATACTCCCAAGAGGATTTTGCAGCCCTATCAGCTGATGCGTCGGCTACTCGCGCGTCTCATTGACAAAAATGCCTAGGGATTGATGAACTAGGGATTGAACTCATATTTGACACGATAGAAGATTCAAGATACACGAGCATCAGATCTTACAAAACTCTATCAAGTGTGTGATCCATCATAGTTCATAACACCCCCAAATTGGAAACTACCCCCTCAGTATACAAACATATACATCACCATGCCTACTCCCCTCGAAACCGGACTCGGTATTATGACAGGCGCGCGCCTTTGCAAAAGCAAACGCCCCACAGGTCTGCACCAAGCTTCATCCAAAGAATTGATGGAGGACAGCAGCACCGAACTTGATATCGATCTAAGAAGCCAACTGCACCAATCACCTCATAGCTTTCGGATACGCGACGAACGACGCAGAGGTTTCAAGAAGTTGCAAGAGGCACGAGACAAAAGAGATTGGAAGCTGCCATCGATTGAAGCCCGCCAATCTCAAGACCACGAAAGTTGAAGGCTGGAGGCAGCATATACTGCTGAAATCAAGGAGACCAAGTAAAACCAACTACTAAACTAATGGCTAAACTCATAATATTCGTATCGACACAGGGTTGGCGATGTCGCTCTGGCGTTGTGTCCAACGTCTTAGACTCTGGACCAGGGTCCCGCACCAGCTAGCAGGGTTCTATTCTGTTGATTTTGTCTTCTGTTCTTACTCAGGGTCGTCAACTTGAGTGAACGTGCCCATTGTCAATATGTTGACACTCGCTGACTACGCGTGCAGCTTTTGTGCTTGCCTGTCCATCGTGTGGACCTGCAGAAGCAAAACTCAGGAATTCCGATAAGTCTAGTTCCGATACTCGGTCGATTCTCTCAATAGAGCACCCAGACATGCTAGTCATTTTTCGTAGCTACCTGATACGTTGAAAGATAGTTTAGCTCCACCGTTCCTCCCAACTTCCCTTCGATACACCGTTCCAACCGATCAAACAGTGCTGCTCGCACTTCAGGTGCGAGTTTGATGTACGGAGAGTAGCTGCTGAGCAAACCGAGATATTGCGCGGTATTGTAGGTCACATGGGTACGAATTGTGTTGGAACCTATGTTTTCAAAGCACCCCGAGTCCATCATGAGATTACCCATTCGGCGAATTCCTTGCAGCGATTTCTCTTCATCGGTCCAAGTCAGGAGGTCGAGGCAGTCCGGAGCATGCGCTGCCTTGATGAGCTGCAGATCAGCCGTTTTGTTCGGATTCAGTTGCATATTCCATAATTGGACAAGAGTGCCACCTTGTCGCAAAGATTTTGCTGCCTTGGGGTAGGCAACCTCGGCTGGAATCCAATGCATGCAGGAGGCAGCAACGACTACGTCAAATTCTTTCCCTTCGGTAACAGCTTCTTCGAATGCGACGTTTTCAAACTGCGCAAGGGGGTAGTCTTTCATGTTCTTTCGAGCAAGCGCAATCAAATCGGTATTCGGTTCGATACAATGCATCTCATACCCACGCTGGGCCAACGCAACCGTGGCTGTTCCAGGCCCACAGCCAATCTCAAGAACTCGCTTGCCACTGAGAAGCTTTGTCGCTTGGTCCATGATTTCATCGGGATATTTAGGTCGGCAATCATCATAGGCTTTGGCCGACTGCGAGTACCACCCCTTTCGTTCCCCCAACTCTCGTGAGGAGTAATCTTGCTGAAGTAGTTGTGCGAATTCTGCATCTCCTTCTTCTGGCGCATCGTTTTGTTGTGCTTCCATGTTGCTACAATTCGTGAACTTCCGATAGCAGGGGGTGTCAACGTGAAGGAGTGTATAAACAGTAACAGAACGGCACCTGGTTTTATGAGATCATGTTGGGATCGACTTCGCTTGAAACGAAGGAGGAGATCAAAAATGGCGATGGTGGCCGACTGAAATCCCAAAATATCTTTTTGACAGCTGTTTGGACGGCGTGAAACCAAGACTAAAAGTATCAGAACACTCAACCACGCATGAACATGACCACTAGAGCTACCAAGCTCACATTACTCAACGGTGTCCTATCTCCCATAATCTCACAGAGTAAGGTTAACAGGATCGAGACTTTACGTATCGACACTGCCTTTATTTCGCGATCACGGGCAGCTTCATAGAAGCTTGGCTAGAAGGGTGGCATGGATATAAAGTGGTTATGTGGATGCGTGCTTGATCATCGCGAGGGTATGAACGAGGGAAAGAGGAAGGGTTACCGCTGATTATTTGACTTCAAACTGGAAGACTCCTGGAAACTCGGACTTGAAGAATCCGACCTTTGCTTTGTAGA
>JAVCKV010566459.1:0-10456 GCA_032274145.1 Herpochondria borealis | reverse complement strand
CCTACCATCGCGAGACTCTGACCATTGTCATTTGGATGTACGCAAGTGTGTGCGCAGGAGACAACAACGTTCTGGCAGTCCTCATGAGGGCCCACCTCGCTAGTGTTTACGGCGCCTCTGTGCTGCAAAAGGTCGTTTGCTCCCTACATGATGGAAGAACATTCTGGGCTCAATGGTCACCGCACGCATTTCTCTGGAAAGCAATGTGGTCGCGGCCACTGTTTCCCACTATTCAGGCCTTTGTGTTTCTGCGGCCTTGGTTATCCTGTTTGGGGGGCTTGTTAGCCCTCGTGGCTGAATCGCTGCCACTGATCACCTTGATTCTGGGACGGGAAGAACACCATGCGGCCTACTGCGGGGCATTACTCATTTCATTCCATGTCGCAGTGTATCTCCTACAGGGCATTGATTATGTAACGTTTTGGGCACCAGCGCTGCTCGTCCTTGCCGCCGACAAGGGCAAAGAAGGATTGGCAGACTGTCCGTGGCTCGGAATTGCATTCTTGGTCCTCCAGTCTCTGTATGCACTGTGCATGGCAGAGACATGGAACATTAACGTCCCTCCACTAACGTCGGCTCCAATGTTTGTCACTCTGGCCCGACTGGACGATCGCCAGCCACAGCACTATGTCATTACAGATCGTCGCCACGACCACTCGAGGACGAGTCAAACCTACGACCGCATCGAATGGATGTACCCCTACCTGAAGGAAGAGACTGGACTTGGTCTGAACCCAAGAGACGAGCTCGCCATGCCCATGTATTACGTCGCGTTTGGCCACACAAATACAGAAAGGGGCCGGGGCATCCCAAAGTTCTTTCACCAGTGGTTCACAGAGACGGCCAGCGGCTGTTACATACTGACCAACATGGACCTCCCAACAGCGTTTCGGGAGAGGCTTGAGCGGCTCATGCTGGATCTTCACTCTGAAAATAGCAGTTATGACCCTTACGGGAACCTCGGACCTCTACACAACATATGCAGGGACCTTCGTGCTGAATTTGCATTTCATGTGCGGCGACTTGAAAAGAAAGAACCATAGCTAAAACGAGGGAACGGAAAAGGAAAAGGAGATGGAAAAGGAAGCGAAAGAAGAAGGAAAGGGTTTAGACTTTACTTATAGTCAAGGCGGCAGCCCATCTATTAGCTGCTGCACGTACCTCTTTACTAGGATGGAGAAAGCGTCGCATAGTAATAGCCAACACATCTAGGCCCGTCAGGCTTCCTAGTTGAGTTTGACTCAGCTGCAACTAGTGCTACATGTATCCAGCTAAGGGCTCAAATAGTTTGAATCAATAGCTATTACACGTAGTCTAAGAAGTGGGTAGATGCGCAAGAATCCATCATTGCTTTGGCCAGAGGAGTCCATTGTTGCGCAACTAGAGCTTTCAAATTGACACACCATTGGTGCAAAGGAGTAGGAGCGACCAGATACGTTAGTACCCGTCGCGACGGGATCGACGAAGGTGGCGCTAGAGAACCTTGGAGTTACGCAGCAGGACAAGCAGCAGCCAAAAAGACGGCCGTCTGAAAATGAAGTGCCAAAGCTGATGTTTTAAGAACTGGTGGGGGTGCCAAACGAAGAGTTGCCACCCTCTGCTCTCTAAGAGACAATCAACAACCAACAGTTGGTGCCACCCCTGAACCACCGCAGCTTCTGCGCCACTACAAACCATCACCCAACTCAACACGGAAATCCCCTCTTAGAAAAAGAACCGTAGCTGCAAGAAGTCTAGTATCAGTGATCCTTGCTCCCCACACCATAGAGCCGCTATCTCCCCACAACCGAGGCAACAAGCGAAGCGTAACCAGCTCACCAACAAGCTCCACCAAGGATAGTGTTGAAATACCCAGAAACAGCCCCATGGCACCACCGATAGAGGCCAGCAACTGTGGAAGAGTGTTTGCCCTGCTTTCCGATATGGACTCGACTCTCATGGTTTCGTAATTGATGGACAAAAAGCTAAAGATATATGGAGAAAGCTCGCTGTCCTCAATTTCAATGATGGAGGACTGCATGGAAAATAATTCTTCTTGGCAAGGCGGCAACACGCAATTTTCTCGGTCACACGCTTCTGGAAAGTCTTGCATGACCTCATCCGTCGTTCCGTTGCCATATTGCTGTACCATTGGACAATATTCCATGTCCTCGTGTCTTGTATGGCCCCAAACGGTACAATTACGAAAGACTCGCGAGGCCTTGTGCCAGCACTCGGACCGAAAAACTCTCTCGTGTATACGACTCACTCACGAGGAGCACTGGCAATGTATTTGGACCATGGCTTTCGAGTCACCCGCTCGATTCGTGTGCGTTTCAATCCAATCACATTGAACTTGTTTTGATTCGCAATCACCACTGGTTGTTGCGTCACTTCAGTCTTGTTTTCGCTCGACGTGTAGATCATGGCCGCATTTTCTTAGGAACCCAAATGCAGCGACACATATAGACCAGCAACTCCCTCCGCGGAATAGCGACCAGCACCTGGAAAGGCGCCAGGAACGGAAACGTGTTGTTTGGTATTGAATTTCCAGCATACTCCTCGTTCCGTCACAATCGGTGTGAAGTAGTCCTTGCGGGGATCAAGCTCCTTTCCACCACAGGATGCTGTGACAATAAAATTACTACTTGGACGCGATATCGCAATCAGCTCTTCTTCATTCTTTGGATCACGAATTCCAGTTTCATTAATGGCCAGGGCGTCGTGACTCCGCAGATTGCAAATTACAATCTCCGGGAAGTCCAAATCGACAGGAGACTCGACGAATGTCGACGTTACAATTCGATACTGTCGATAATGGCGAATCAAGTCGTTGCTTTGAAACACCATAGCAGTGCCAGCACAAATCACCAATACTGCCCAAATGAGTTTGCGCCAGAGCTTGAAATGCTTGTCCACCATGAATGGCACACCATGAATCGAGGCAACGCTGGCCCACTCGTGAACGACCTCGACCTCTTCGTATGCTTCGTCGACGACTACTTTCGCGGCAACGCTCGCAGAGGGCATTTCAGGCATGTTGAGGCTGGAAATCTCGGGAATGCTAACAGATACACCAACATCAATATTTCTTCTTCTTCTTCTCTTTCGAGGTGGAGTTACCTGTGATTTCGTGCAATCTGGCTCCTCGACATCAAAGGAGACTTTTGAACATGTTCTCGGCGTATGGTGTGACCCCTCTTCCATTGAACTTGCTGCAATTCGTATTGTTGGCTCTTCCTCCTGTACTAAGGAACCAGGGAGATTTTGATCCATCTCGTTGTTCTGGTGGCTCACTTGGAGGATCACCACGCTTTCAACGTCAACTACTTGCTCTCGAATTGCCGGCTCACCTTTTGTGGTAAGCTGGTCGTTGCTGTCGTCCATCTTCTCTTTTTTGGCACGATGTGTTGCTCCTTTATGAGTTATGCGGGGTTCGATATAATAATAATGACCTCACTTTTGCTGGATGTGCTTGGGCAGAACCGAAATGGTCATGCGCACGACAGCCTGTGCTGTTGTTCAACTCGTAACGGTACTAACTAGAAAGGGGTTGAAATGAATCCTACGGAAGAGATCCATCACATCCTTGTTGCTTGCACAGTCTTCTAATGCTATGATGAACCAACGGGTAACGTTCGCATCAGAAGTATACACATGTACCTTGTGCACTTTTTATGTCGTTGACTGATAAAATACTTCTTGTTTTGGTGCGAAAGCACTACCGAATGAATCGCTACGACGGTGCCATCGTGTTGTTCATGCGGAACGAGAGAGGGAAACTGAGGCCACAAATCCGGCTCGAAGAAGGTTTTTCTACCTTTTGTTGGGGCTCCAAAGGAGCGTGTGTTGAGTAGTTGTGTGCCGATTGGTATGAGAGCTTGGGGCCCGCCAGCTACGGAACCAACTCTAGTAGTCCAAGCATGCGAAGATGCCCTTGAGAAGCTGTCTGCACCTGGTACGCAGTCCAGACCAAGGTCGTTACATGTATCGAACGCTTTGCGGACAAGACTTTTGTAAACCGCCCTGGGGGTCAACGCCGTTTTCAGGTTTGTGACATAGTGTGTCGTGCATGCTGACGAGGAGCTTCAGTACGCTAAAGAGCATACGGGAGTTTGATTCTGCCGACCTACTACACTTCCAGTAGCACGTCCTTGCACTCATCGACAAAAGCAGCACCGGGAGACTCCCTCTTTCTCAGTTGCCATTATACTACTCCTCATCGGAGTACTCGGCAGACATACCGTACGAGCGATTTGGAAAGTGTAAGTCGAAGCATGTGTAGTACTACAAACGAGTCCTCAACTCCAATCTCACTCTCCGCCAAAGATGTCATTTTCAATTGATTTGCTAGATCGTTGCATTTCGTTTCAACCAGGCTATTGCGTTGTCTTTGAAGAGGAGACCTAAATATCGGTACAATGTTAAGTCTAAAGGGTTTGGGTGTTTCTGTCCTTGCGAGACCTTGTTATGGCGAAATATCCTGTTACTCGCCTCAATGTTTGCGGCAGAGTCTTCTACTGTCATCAGTCGACGATAGTGAATGCAAGCCCCTAGCGCGTCGGCGGAAACTTTGATGCTTCTGTCGTGTATGTCGATGAACACGGTTGGAGTGTATACTTTTTAGAACAACCACCTTCAACCTTTAGCTTCATTCTCTCGGTCCATTTTCGTTCAGTATCAAGAGCGATTGAACGTGCACATGAAGGAACTACAATCTTCACCACGTGAAGATAAGTGTTTCGTCTTGACTTGCGATCACGGCGGAATGCGAGAGCCGGTCATATTGGACATGAAGGGTGTATTGTTTCAACCTTCTCATTATTCCCTGTGGGTATCTGCTTGTTGTGGAATGGAGGGAGACTGGATCGTAGAGGGGTGTCAGGATGGGAGTATCTGGTGTATTCCTACATCATGCTTCATCAATTGTAGACACGGGACCCGCGGCTCGCAGCTCTTGTTCAACGACTTAGTCATGGACGACTGGTCGGTCTGATTCGCCACTGGGTATTGTTGTAAAACAACGTGATGTGATTGGTGCAACGCTCCACCACCTGCATCAACTTAGCACGTCTTTTAGGGGTTTGCGAGTCGAACAGGGTCACAATGACGGCAAAACAGGACGAAGCGGGGCGCATCATTCCTGACCGAGCACCCCTATCAGGTCTAGGATCTTCTCTAGGACGAATATAACACCCCTGGATTCGAGAGATCCTTGAAGTTGACAAGGTATCCTGTTCTTCCGATTACCCTTTTGGGAGAAGTGCGTGACCACGCGAAAAGCGAAGAAGCAGTCAGCGAGAGTTTCGAGAGTATTCCAATTAAGGAAGAATACCGATGCACCTTTGATGACCAATTCGAAGGAATCTTCTCGGAGATGCTTGAAGTTGAAAACTGCAATACCCAGTACCGATGTCGAGGACCAGGAAGCGTAGCGCTAAGGGGTAATAGAAGTCAATTTGTGTATCACATATTGTTATCTAATACTACCCCTTAGAATGTAGATGAGCCATAAGCGCGATCTGAACAACGTGTTCAACTTACTGCTACAGCGATGTCTGGTGTGTTCTTGCGACTGATGACCAGGTGAGTCGGGGTCTTCGCTCGTATTGGACAACCCTGCAGTAGATTGGACAGCCAACCCTTTCGGGTTTGGGGGAAGCCTTTTCGCCGGCCTTCAAACAATAACACTTGTTTGGAAAGGCTCACAAACCAAAAGTGGAACAAAAAACAAACGAACGCAACCACCTCTTCTGCATTTCAAAGATGATTGTTGCGCCAACTTTCATGACGGACGTGGATCGCATGCACTTTTCTGGGCCAGCTCCTGCCACCAGCAAGAGGAACTCGCTGAGTTCTTCTTCTCTGTTGCATTCCAGAAAAGAAAGGTACTCCCCCCTTCATCTTGTCCTTTCTGGCGGATCAGAGAGCAAAGGCGCATCTGCATACTACAGGCCTGCACTCATACAGCGAGGAGCAAGAGACAAAGGAACAGCTATTCAACGAGGAACCTCAAGACAAGCCAGCTGCGGTGGTAGGTGCGAGTTGAAACGATTGTCTGATGACTCATCCTCCAACAGGCCCGCAATCTCTCTCCCAGTCAGCAGGCAGCCTTTCCTTTCTCCTCGACCTCAAACGCCCAGAAGCGAAAAGTCGGCTATTCGACGAGTAACCTCAAGACGAAGCAGCTGCGGTGGTAGGTACGAGTGGACGGCACGATCACCTGACGACAAGAAGATACAGTTCGGGAGAGAAATCATAATTGAGTTTATGCCTACACTGGATTGTCTCGATTCAGCAACAACCTCAACAGCATCGACAGGAAGAGATAGCGATGGGAGACCGCCAACCAGCCTGAAGGAGCTGCAGCTGGATTTGGAGAAGATGGAGAAGAAGGAAAAACGTCTGCGCAAGAAGCAAAATCGGACGCTGCACAAGTTACGCGAGATGCAAAAGGAAGCGCCATTCAGTCACTGCTAAACTGTAGAACGCACTTGGGGATTTTCACTAGTTCTGCGTCTCCTCGTCCACCAACCTCTAGGACACGAGTCACAACAAGTTCCACACGTATACAGCGTCAAAAAACACTTCTTAGGTCTGTTCTTTCTTACGTTGAGATAACTTGGATCGCTGCAGGTGGGCTTAGTTCCAGCACAACCAAGAGCGAGAGGCGGTCTTGTGCTTCGTATGCTACTGCCATATTACATGATATCTATATTGCTCTAGTAATTTATAACTATACTTCTAGAGGGCTCTCTCTCTCTCTCTCTCACACTCTACCTCTCTACCTCTCTACCTCTCTACCTCTCTACCTCTCTACCTCTCTACCTCTCTTCCAGTGAGTGCATCACATGGAAGATATTTGCACAAACACACAAGTGTTCTCGTTGGTGCAAGTGGATCACAAGAAGTGAAGCTCACAAGTGTTGGGTGTGCAGTCACCACTCCCAGCAAAAATGGCACGATTGATTGCAGAAGAGATCCATCGTATGCTGTCATGAGATTCTGGCTACGTATGGTACATCAGAAAACCGATTCGTAGAATCCTGCAGAAGGTGTCTGACATGAGGGCATCTTGTTGAAGCGGTTAGTACGATTATTACGTGTTATTGTCTTTTAATGCAACTGTAGCCTCTGAAAGATGTAATGACCTCGCACAATGACTCAGTCACCATCCGCAGCAAATCACGATTGGCAGTAAAAGAGATCAATTATGCGCATAGTGTCTATGAACGCCGTGCCTCTATTCAACTTTGGTCTCTCCCATGAGGTGCTCTGGGTGTTCAATACGCGGGGTTCCGTTCGCAGAATCCTGACAACAAGGTCTACCTCTCCGCTTCAAGAACTTCGCGATAGCACGTGATCGTACGGGGAAGCCGTTCAAGTTACTTTCTATGAACTATTCTCTTCGGCACAAGTGATATCTGACATGATTATACAGAAACTCGCGAGCAAGTCACAATTCGCAAGTTTGATTGCAAAGGAGATGATGTACGCATGGTGCAGTTGGCCGCGACACAAACGAAAGGAATAGACTGGCTGGCACAGTTCACGTCACATCTTCCATTGTGCAAGGTGCTCTGATTTTAAATACATGCGAATATCGTGCGTTGCGCCTATTGCGCATGCACTGGTAGATTTTACAACGAGAGCTGTCAAAGAATGATTCTGCCACCAAGCTGTCGCATGGAACAGCCAGCAGGGGAAGATGCCGCTGGGTATGAATATCTTGCCAAGCAACTAGCTGATCTTCGCCATGCTAGCTGCGATACTGGTTGGGGGCAGGCGCACTACATTCTCATGTGCACAATTGTTCTCGTTGGGATACATGGTCACTACACGTATCCACAACTGTCTATGCGGTTCTCGGAGTCTCGCCTCGCTTTGCGTTGAGTACCGTATCGGTGCTGCTACGTTATCCGTAGCGTAGGTCTGGTAATGGAATACTGTAATTATGATACAATCGACGTCACAGAAGAACACTAATCGCTAAATTGGCATCGCCAACACAATTTAGATGATTCAGCTCACAAAAGCGGCGAATCTAATCCCCCCGACCCACAATATATCCACACGTGTGTGCCTCCAACAAACGAACGAGCACCTTTCGATTCAATAAAACAACCACGATGAAAGTACTCATTCAAGGACTATTTATCTTGTTGGCCGTAACTTCTACTTTGGCTCAAGGCGACGACGACTTGGGCATTCGATTCTCCAAAGTAACCTTTAGCAATGATCTTCTTGCCCCCGACAACCCTGATCTCCCCCTCACTTCCGAGCACTATCCCCTCACCCTGGATACCTTTCGTTGGTTGCGATTCTCCGACGTTTACTCCATTATCATCCCAGAAGCCTGCGTCGGATGTCACTACAACTCGAGCGAACTTGTTGACGCAATCGGTGGACTTCCAACCCATCCCTCCTCTGATCCAGCCTCTCCATTTTGGCTAGAGCTGCACCATGTGGTTTTGATGCAACACTTGAGACGAGATAATGTCGACCCACGCAGTATTATGCCTCTTCCAAAGCTCTGGGATGGCATGACAATAGCCGAGGTTGCTGATGCGGTGCACAATGAATATCCAGCCTTGCATCATACAGCATTGATTACGCACATGGCAGACACTCAGACGCTGCCGCATTACGACTACAGTGTCGTTCCATTCTCCTGTTTGGTCGAATTCCTTCGAGGCGCCGTCATGTTGGCGGACTTGGCAACCTGGGCCATTGGTCGCGTGGGACCCATGAATTTTGGTGTCAAGTACTATGCTGGACGAGCTCGACCGGAAGAAGTGGCGTTCCAAATTGCTCAGGGTGACATTAGCCCCGACTTTTTGCCACCGCTTTTGTTGGTTGACATTCAGACACTTCAGTTGCAATCAGCAGAATCCTTTACGGCCTACCCAGAAGGAAGTCCCAAACATCCATCGTGGCCGGCCATGCACTCGGCTGGCAGCGCCATGTCCCTGTGGTTTCCCGTTGTCGTGCAAGATATTTCCGAGGAACTATTGTGTCAAGTCAAGCTGACCGACTATGCCGTCTCGTATGCTCGTACAGTGGCGGGCGTTCATTATGTCAGTGACAACATTGCTGGACTCAATTTGGGTCAAGAGATTGTGGCTCGCATGCTGCCAGACTATTTGCACGAGCACTATGGGTCCTCCAAGCAACGTGTCCTGGACAAAATAGAAGCAGTTCGTTTCGACTGGAACGACTTTTTGGACAGTGACTGTGCCAAACAAGGAATGATGGCTATGGCGTAACGAACGAACTACATAGGGAATCCATACGTATGCACACATCTGCATTTACAGACATACGCACGCTACTCACTGACTGGGACGATTGATTCATACCATTCATTGCATACGACAGCACTCATAACTCATTAGCATCTCTATTTTATGACAAAACTAAGAGCAGTCGTCTCACTCTTCAAACGGTAGGATGATTGGAGCTGACGTACAGCTTTTAGGGTGCTATGCATCTTGTCTACAGGTGTGGTGAAGAAGGGCTACCCGTCGGGTCTGCTATGCACATCGCTCCAAGAGACTTGGATACAACCTTAAACCACCACACGATGTAGACGGTATTTCACCAGCTGACGAAGCAAAAGATGAAGCCGAAGATCTCCAACCCGGCCCAACCAACTATATCAACGTCTAACCACCAGAATTTGGCAGGTGAGGCGATACTAGCTAAAAAATCCAACGCGGTTCTGATTTCCCTACTGGCCTAATCATTACAGCGATAAGCAAGGGTGCGGCAAAACGGTCAGATAGCATTTGCGATAAATTTACTTAGTTCACTCTTGACTGTTTCAGGTTCTTGATGTTGTCTAGTTTCATAGACTCAATATAGAATATCATGCTGACCCAGAGATGACACGACGGGCCAGTCGAGTGTTGCAGACAGGCAGGCACAATGACATCCGGCGCAAGCTTCACGGTGTAAACGAACATTGATATTGACATCTGGAGGATCGCCATCGTGAAGCGGCTCTGACCGGTGCGCACCAGCCGACATTATGGCGACCGATTCGAGTCTCGACTCACTCAAGAAGCAAAAACTCTCCTGGTACACGTAAGAGGTAGTTTGACAAGACATGGGAGCTTCGAAGATTATAGATGTGTAGAGTTACTTGTTTCTTCCGTTTTACAACACAGTTGTAATGAGGACGCAGAGCCCAGGTATTAGCCGTTCAAGAGAGTTAGGTGTAAACAGACTGGTTCCGTGGTCTGTCAGTCACTCGTCACTAGAGTGACCTCATATTCATTTTACGAGGTCTAGGATATACGACATGCTACGCGAGCTCGATCCACATGATTTCAGCATTCGGTAAGAATCTTGAAAAGGGGAGAAAAGAGTGTCATGCATACTCTAGTTCTAGCCATCGCCTAACACTACCATAGCTCTAGTAGAGAGTACATCATTATACAAAAGAAAGCGAATTCGTATATTTTTGAAGTGATAG